>JAPYYV010007123.1:0-16404 GCA_030522625.1 Copidosoma aretas | reverse complement strand
CGAAGTTATTGTTCAAAACGACGGCGTCTCCGTAAGAGCCTGTGTATTAGAGATGAACTTTGCGATTTAATATCTCCGAAACGGTACGGTAAACCTTTCATCGTGTTTAAATTAAATCTGTTCAAATTTCGCGCCTAAATCAATCGAGTTTTCGAGTTTTATTTTTTCCTGCTAGGAGGCGCTCCAACACCTCAACACTAACCTAACCTCTCAGTATATACAAACATTTAAAAGCCAACGGCCACAACAATCAAAATTCGAAAACAGCGATTCAAAGTACAAGTTATTCCTAGTCGTTATTATAAAAATATGTAGTGTTGGTGTGTATCAGCAAGCTTTGTTGCTCCTTGGATATCAAAATAAACAGTATTACGGTGTTGACGGTGTTCGTACAAGTAAAGGAATCAAAATTAATAGTATCACAGTGTGTACATTCAAGTAGAGTCCTACCATCAACCATCATAATTTCCTCGTCGACGACGGCAGCAGGATGTCTTCGCCAACGGAGAGTACCCTGCGTGAGCAACCCCAGTCCCGGCCATCCCAGCACTTCACAGCAGACCCACAGTTACAGAAGAACATCCTCTACCTGGGGAAGCATAAGCTCGCGCCATTGTCTCCGGAGCATCGAAGCACTCCTGATCTCACCGACCTGACCCTGAACATGTTACTCGGGGCACGCAAGAGGTCAAAGCCAAAGCCTCAAGTCAGTCTCAAGCAGCTCGAGGCTCAGCTGCTCGAGTACTTTAGGGTCAACCAGCAGAACATTGCCGTCACGGAGGCAACTGCCATCAGGAAGATGCTTGCAGTGATCCTTATAGCTGTGAGTTTGTTTATTTTTTCACTTTGTGGACCTTGTTTTTGTTCGCTCGTCATTGCTGTGAAATCATCTGTTTACTATTAACTTTTCTCCACCTTGTTGATAAAGAGACATTTTCTTTCTTTCAAAGAACGGCAAAGAACTCGAGGCTTGCTGTCAACTCATAGCATCCCATGCAAATTGCTTGCGACAACAGATTTTCATCAGGCACTTGAAGTCAAAACTCCGGGCTGATATAGCTAAGCAGCAAATGGTTGTAAATTTAGATCCCAATCACTTGGACGTCGATAATAGTTTTTCAATTTCCAATCCCAAGACACTGATGTCTACTGTTAAAAAATTACCATCAGGTACAAAATTATATTCTAGAATTGATTCATTGTAGACAGAAAACAGTCAATAATTTGAAAAAATTTTTATAGAGTGGTACGTAGTACAAGTTACAGCAGTGCATGAGCACTTGAAAGACGTGAGGCATCGATTCCAACATGAGGAATACTCTTATTTGTTAAAACCTACGCATGGTCTTCATTTAGTCGTTATTCCAACAGGAGCAAATGTCATGGATCCAATTTGTATTACAGTACCAAAGCCTGATGCTGACTCTACGTATGATATACGTACAGAAATCGAACAATTGTTGAATACTAATAAGTCTGATTTGACTGCTGTGTATAGTAATAAGGATTTGTATTGGAAAATGCGTAAGAAACAGAATGATAAGATGAATGTAGGTAGTTATTTTTTGTAGACACTTAAGAACAAATGATAAGTACATTTTTTTATTACTTTTATGAAACTTATGTAACAGGTTGCAATTTATGAATTAGAGTCTTCTTGGCTGAAAGAGTGGAGAGTCCTTTTTCAAGCAGAATATACAGATAATTTGGATTTAGTGCAAGATATTCACAGAATGATCGACAAACTATTAATAGATGATGTTAATGGGTAAATATTTTATTATATAAAAAATATTTTTATTTTTTTTTATTTTTGTGCTTACTTTTATTTATTATGAGTACAGCAAACACGTATCACAAAGAACACGTTGGCTTTTGAAAAAAATTGCCACTGGTGCTTGGTATTTGAAACCTTTCGAAATTGAAAGAGCAGTCAAGTATATTTTACCAACGCAGAAAAAACTTGCCAAAAATATAATTTTATCAATTCTTGCTAAGAGTAAAGTAATAGATCCGTTGAAGAATGCAAAAAGAAAAGTATTAATTTTGATTTTGGATGAGGTGAGTTCATCTCAAGCTTTTTCAAGATAAAATTATGCATAGTTCATTTGAAAAAAAATTTCTTCGACAGTGTTTGGATCACATCTCGTTTGAATCAATGGAGCTGCTGAAGCATCAACCAATCACGAGATTTCCATCATTGCATATTTTATACGCTTTATTTGAACAGCACAAAAATTCGATCAAGAATGGTTACAAAATTGTTCGTCACTCTGATAATATTGGCACTTTTATCGTAAACCCATCTTTAGATTTAATGCACATGGAAACGAGAATCAGATCATTCTTAGATTACTGGCTGCCCAAGTGGGAGGGCTTGTACGGCATCAAACCAGATGTTGAATTTTTCAAAAAGGCGCTTACCGAATATGATGTACTAATGTACAACGGACACGGCAGTGGCATACAATTTATGAAAGGTGAGGATATCGAAAGGATGCGCGTCATGGCGTCGGTATTGTTATTTGGTTGCAGTAGCTTAAAACTCTTACCTGTTGGTGGTCGACAAGCATCATATGGAGTATCAAATCAATATTTAATGGCTTGCAGGTGAGTTAAAGAAATCAAGAAAATAAATCAATTGAAAAAAAATATTTAATTTGTTTTGAATTTTTAGCCCATGTATACTAGGTATGTTGTGGGAAGTAACAGACGGTGATATTGATAGAATGACAGCAGAATTTATAAGTCAATGGATACCGTCAAAAGGTCAGAAACCATGGTCAGATGTTGATAAAGCTTTATGGAATAGAGGGTTAATTGGTATGTCTCCTGTAAATTTTCTAGTGAAACAATTATTAATACTCTAGTGCTAACACACATGCATTTTTCAGAATACACAAACAAAGATAAAGTACCGACGAACACCAAAATTGGAAATGAGCAGGATATGCTTTTGGCTGTGGCAAAATCAAAAGATGTATGTAAGCAGTATATGACGTCAGCTGCCATCGTTGTGCGAGGCCTACCTGTGAAATTAGTCGATTAATTTTTATAAAAGTAGTATGATTTTAGATCAACCAATTGTTCTGCATTGTTATAACTGCAGGAATTTTATTGATCATTACATATTGAATTTTGATGATTTTTATTTATTTTTTCACTAAAAAATTACTTTTTGTAAAATGTATATATAGATATTTTTTTTATCAGAGATATAATTTTTAAATGCATCCAAATGGTAAATGTATTATGAAATGTTAACCTTCATTTTTATAATTCCTAATATTCCCTATAGTAAGGCGGCCAGCTAGGTATCTGTAGCCTCCCATGTGTCCACAGCCGCACCAAAGCTTATTCTACGTATTTTTACCCCCTAATCACGAATTTGTTGGGTACAAGCCCGAAAAAGTCCGGAGTCAATTTTTATTAGCAATTTACATGAATAAATAAAAAATTTAACGTTTTTGACCCAAAAAATTTGTTTTTCGGGTTACTTGATTCATTCTTAATAAAAACTGTTCTTTGCGATTTTTTTGTAAAATGCTTAGATTCCGAATAAAAAAATAGAAAAGATAGAAAAATCATAAAATTTCATGAATTTTCAGTACGCATTATTCTTTCCGCGCATATCTTTCAATATACACTATGTTTCATTAGTTTTTGAATCATTATCAACACTTTTCGACCTTTTAAACACGATTGTGTAGGGTGCGAGTTCGTAACAGTGCCAGGGAAATAGTTATTAACAATTTACATAAACAAAAAAAATTCGTTTTTGACAAAAAAAAAATTATTTAGGGTATTTTGCTAATTATAAGCAAAAAAGGTATCTTGCAATTTTTTTGTTGAATGCATAGATTTTGCCGAAAATGACCACTAGCATCTATCCGAATATTTATGGCTTATTCGACTTTGCAATTTTTTTCTGCAAAATCTAGCATTTTTCGAAAAGATTGCAAGATACCTTTTTAGCTTATAATAAGCTAAATACCCTAAATTAATTTTTTTTTTGTCAAAACGAAATTTTTTTTTGTTTATGTCAATTGTTAATAACTATTTCCCTGGCACTGTTACGAACTTGCACCCTACACAATCGCATTTAGAAGGTCGAAACGCGTTGATAATGATTCAAAAACTAATGAAACAGTGTATATTGGAAGATGTGCGCGGAAAGAATAATGCGTACTGAGAATTCATGACATTTCATGATTTTTCCATCTTTTCTATTTTTTAAAATCATTAAATTTTTTTATTTGTTCGTGTAAATTGCTAATAACAATTGACTCCCGACTTTTTCGGGCTTGCACCCAACAAATTCGTAATTAGGGGGTAAAAATACGTAGAAATTCGTAATTAGGGGGTAAAAATACGTAGAATAAGCTTTGGTGCGGCCGTGGACATATATAAGAGGCTACGAATACCTACCTGGCCGTGTTACTACTATATTTCTAATATATTTCTCGTTCAATCGACGGAGCGACTGCCTGGTAAACAGAAGGTTGAGTGAGTTCCAACCCGATTCGGAAACGATTTCTTTTCGTTCTCTTTTATTTATCTTTCGTGTTAATTTAATTTGTTACGTTTTATTTCTCAGTGATTTTCTTTAAAAATTGATCCTTTTTAAAATATTAAAAATTATCAATTAATATTTACAATGAATAAAATAGAACTGAAAAAATGGACACCACCTAAACGAACCGTATATGCAATATAATATAACTACATTAATTAGTTGGTTTTACACCTGTTAGAATCATTATAGTCATTTGTACGTAAATATTTCGTAGCACCATTACTTATATTTTTTTCGACGTGAATTAATGTCATTTTAGAATAAGCCGAATATCCAAAAGCATTCCGATATCCAATAATTTTTTTTTAATAGTTCAATTTACTTATTCTAAAAAAAAAAAAAAAATATGCAAACTAAAGGAAACTAGTTATTTAAATAAAAGGCGAAAAATTCAAGTGACACTTGTCGTAATACATATAATTTTTATTGCTATACAATAGATTTTTTACATTTTTAAATGTATATTTAGGAATTCGCGATCCTTAAGCCTTTTATGATTGAGTTAATTACATTAATTCAATGTAAAACATAATGTTCGAACGCTTTTATTATTTTTTTTATTTTCCATTTATTAATTAAATTTTTGTTTTTTTAGCTGGCGAGCAAATGTTTGATTTAATGTTTTGCACCGCACTATGACCTGATTAAGTACTCAAATATAAAAGCCGCGTTCATTTTCTATTACATTTCTTTTTTTTTTTTTTTTTTTCAACATACCTATTACTGACTTTATTAATTACCATAAATCTCGCACGCTCCAGTGTAACTGACTATTTTCGCGTTTTTTATCTTTTCAACCTATTCTTAATATCTAACTGTATTCGTATTATTTTCGTTATACCATTGTATTTACTCTGGTTTGTCAATTGTTTTAAGTTGAAATTTATCATTGGATTCGTCTGCTGCTACTGATTTTGCTAAATCTGTTAAAATACACACTTTCTCTCTCTCTTTCTCTCTTGGTTATTCATATCATCATCATCACTCGCTAAATTACGCTTGCACACACATTTGCATATCTGCATTACGATTCTCTTGCATACAATCAATATTCGTATTTTGTCTTTCTTCCTTGCATTTAATATTTACAAAATGAGAAACCTAATCTCTAATAATTCATCATCATCATTTTTGTTTCAACATATTATATTTTTTGCAGTCTTTTGCGTCACATTAAATTTGAGTGAATTGAAATCGAAGGGTAAAAAATGATTAGCCGTTTTTTTAAATTTTTGCTCATTCATTGGTAATCGCACACTATTTTACTCTACGTTTCTCCACGACTCTGTGACTATCCAGTCAACCTTCAGCTAAGGACAAATTCCATCGGGACTTTTGAATCTTTTTTCCTACTAAAAATATAATTAATATTAAAATCGTTATGAATATTTTATGTACAGAGAAATTTTCGCAATTGATAACAGTGCATAGCATAATAAGTGCCCAAATCATGTGTAAAGTTAATACAAAAATCAAGAGGATGTTTGCGTATGAATATATATTTTTCAGTAAATCGCCGATGGAAACCCTTCTTACAAATCGTACCTTTTTCTCTCTTATTTTCGACAAATTCGTTGCTGAAGTTTCACTCAAAGCTCGTGTGTATGCATGATAATTTTGATGTTAGCATACGGGTACATACACGGATAAAAAATTACAGGCTGGATTTTCGCTCGTATTTTTTTTATTAATTATGTTTTTCACGAATCTTTGAAACAAAACGTTTGTAATGCTTGCCAAAAATTATGATACATAGATTAAAAACTTTTATTTTATTCTTTTGAAAAAAAACTTGTTCAGAAGTATGCACTTGTTTTTGTGCTAGCGAGAACTCGTGATTTGTAATTTTTTGTGCGTGCAAGTGCAATAAATGATACATTATAAGGTATATGCATGTAAACTTGACGTATATGATATTATGAGGAACACAAGTAACGCAAAGCCCATTGAGTAATAAATAGGTTTTATTATTTTTATTATCATTATTTTTATTTTTCTTGCTTGCTTGTTTTACAGTAATAAAGTACTCGCGAAATGTGTATACACGTGGCCGGAAAAGATCGGAAAAATTGCGAAAACGATGAGCAGGCGAGTTTCTCTCTCGAACCGCTGAATCGCGCTTCTCTCAAGGTTACATTATTATTATTATTTTTTTTTTTTATTCTCCGACGTAGATACATTTTTTTCCAAGACAATGCGAAATTTTTTCCTCATTATTGGAGAATTCATCATAACTGTTATAATTGTTTAAATTGATTTAAAATCAATGATCATGATCACTATAATTTTATTTCTGCGACCACATCTTAAAAAATATAAATTTCATCGACTTATACATATTTCGCGTTATCTGTACACTTTATTAAAGTATATTGACATTTATGACAGTTATACAAACATAACAATGCCATATAACAGATTTTCTTAGTCAGAATCGAATGTATCAACGTCGACATGTATTATACTTGATACTGAATTTTTTTTAATCTCTCAAAACTGTGGAAATTCAGCGAAGCGAGGGACCGAGTGCCAAAGTTGCTACTTTTTTTTTGTATTGGGAATTAAAATTTTTAATCATCAATAGTACAATGAACAAAACAAATGCTTTAGTTGCATAGAATGTAAGTACATTTAGTTGAAAAAAAAGGAAAGGAGCACGTGTAGAGTATGTGTGAGCTCTCCTTTTTACAAATCTTTTTTTTCTGTATTACTTTGAGTATTATACAAAAATAGGCCAATTTATCTTTTATACATTCATATCTTCGCTGGCGATTATCATTATTGTTTATTATCATTATCGTTATTATTTATATTATTACGTAATAGGTAATATTGTTAAAAGTCACGCGAGCAACTCAGACGCAGAGTCCCTTGTTTCATAACGTTTCTGTCTCTCTCTTTACTTATTTTATTTTACTTTTATTTTTAGTAAATGGTTTTGTTGTTTTTTTGCATATTTTTTACCATAGCTAAGCAGATGGATGACATCGATTATTAAAACGCGAACAGGTATAATTTTTATTACTCCAAAAGACATACAAAATCTTCGTAGCGCTTGAATTCCATCGCGTGTATACTTTTTAGCTGTCAGAGCGATTACTTGATCTGTTGGTGTATTGATTGTTGTTTCCTCTCTACGACACTCTCTATCGACCCATCTAAATTATCAATGAAACAAATCAACTTATTAAAAAATGTCTCAAATAGATTTTATATTCAAACATCAACAGATAATCTCATAGCTACAATTAATGCACAACATTTTTATAATATCCTCTGTAGTCTCGTCAACACTATAATATGATCAATGAAGAATTTTCTATCCATCTAATAACAATACCTTCCATCTTCTTTCTATCGATCAAAAATAAACGCTAGTTATAATACAATCAAGCAACAATCGAGTAATCGCTCTCTAGAGAACCTCGCCTTCATTTTTCACCTTCTGCGCAAAAACACACTTCGTCGCCGCTGCACGTGCTTGTTTTGCTCGTGTAAGTAAATTATCATTATAATTTTTTTTTTTATATTTTTTTCAGTTTATAGTTAATAGTTATCGATATGATGAATTCAATAAATTCATATGTTACACTTTTTATATTTTATTTCACTTCAAATATACTCATCAGTTTAAACATTAACGTACGAATAATGGAAGACTTAGTAGTATCCAGGGACACTTTAAAGGATTTTTACGTTTTCTCTTTTTCTCTTTTTTTTTCATCGTCACCCTCTTCCGTCTCAACATCTCTAAGTATTTGCTTTACGCTCATGTATAGCTCGTAGGTTTCTTTATTTTATTATTCTTTTCTCCTATCTTTCCCCCCTAAACTTGTCCCTGTCAGTTTTCATCATCTTGTTATCTCTCCTTAACCTTAAATGAATATAATTTTTTTTAAAGTCTCTCGCGACTTTCTGCACGCTTATTTTTTTTCTTATTATCCACCGTTTCAATCGGTCCCCTGTTTATATATTTTTAAATATTTTTTTGTTGTTTCATACTTTTAACGACTCAACATGATTTCGGACCTGAGAAGAGACATACGGGCTTTAGGTGAATTTGTTTGTTATAATTTTTGTTTACGACGTACATGTATGATAGTTTGATTAACTCGTTTCCTTCACCCCTAGCTCGACGTCTAGGACGTTTGATATTTTTTTCTCTTTCTTTTATATGGTAACTTCGTAACGTCTTTTTTTCAAGACTCTTCCATTCCTCTTTTTTTTAAGGAATCTTCAATGCTTTAATTTTTTTGGACATGCATACCTTTCTATTTTTACGCATTCCACGCATTTACTAAAGGACGTTCAAAGTTATATTAACTGTAGTGTGAGCAAATTGTCTTCGAAATAATCGTCTTGACATGTTCGAAGCTCGGAAAAAGACGTGAAACACAATAAAAGAGTGTTGATTTTTTTTTATTAAATATTTTGGAAAAACGTTCATTTTTTATTTATTTTTTTGGTTGCTTAATCTTGCCATCATTTAGGTAAATGTTACAATAGTTTCTGTTTGACTTTTTTTTGTATGATGTATTTTTTTAGGCAAGCGGATTTTTATATTTGTTTAGTTTTTTTTTGGAAGCCAACGA
This sequence comes from Copidosoma aretas, assembly GCA_030522625.1. Lineage (NCBI taxonomy): Eukaryota > Metazoa > Arthropoda > Insecta > Hymenoptera > Encyrtidae > Copidosoma > Copidosoma aretas. Next base: position 7,236 of record JAPYYV010007123.1, on the reverse strand, counting down.
TGAGGCAGTCAATTAATGAATTCACTTCTTTCCTTATGTTTTGTTTACTTAATAGTTACACTTTATGTATCTTACCAAATATTTTTCAGCCAAACACAGTGAAAATTGTATTGTAGTTTCTTTATTAAAAATTTAAGACTTTATCATTTTTGTTTTATATCAAAAACACGTCTAGAATTTAACGAATCGTTTTTTAAAGCTTTTGTTTGTTTGATAGATATTTATAAAAGCTCAATAATAAAATATGTACGCAAGAACTATTACACTGTTTCTAACAAATTTATCTCAAAAAATGAGTATTGTTGTTTATTTTTTTTAATTTTTATTTTTATTCTTGGAACGAACGATTTATATTCTCATCATAATAATACATCATCAAAAAGAAAAATTATTCTAGTGTGTATTTAAAACGAGTGAACAACTCACTATCTCTTAAAAATTGAAACCATTCACACATTTAAAAAATAAATGATTTTATTAAGTCGTACAGTATATTTCTCATAAAATGTGACGCAGTTCATCTTTTTTCACATCACGACTATTGAATGTAAATACCATTTATAGAGATATACATGCGAAAACCACCATTCAATGATTTAAATTTAATGTTATTAAATTCTCGTTTGACTAGTGTAGTTTTTTTGGTGATCTACAATCGCTTCTTTTTATTTACGACGTTTTTTTTGTGTCGAAAGGGGAAGCAGCTTCAGAAAGTATTTTCTTGTTCATTTGTTCTTACTTTTATTCTTATCGACGCTCGAACGAATGCTTTTCATTTTTTTTCTCTGAAAAAGATACTCGTATAACCGTTTAGGTCTTTTTACTGTATACAAAAAAATTTTTTATTTAAAAAAACGTTGGTATGATGAACGCGATATTAATAATAATCGTTATAACAACAGTAATTTTTTATCATCAATGCACAATATATATTAATTATTTATATTATACATGCACACCTCATGTTAAAGTATAGATTCGTGCACGTGGGAATATAAAGGAAAGATGGCCCTTGTCATCTGCGTCGCGGCAAGTATAAATTTCAATAATAAGTATGCTGTGTTCGTACTTATTATCAGCAAGTCTGTTTCGTAATTCTCTCGTTCTCTTCTTTTCTCGTTCATTCGTACATTTTTCTTCTCTCTCGCTTTCATTCTTTCTTTTTCCTCGACTCAACAATTATATATGCATCTGGACTACATCGTACAATAGAACTTATTTTGCTTTTCTTTGCTTCAACGCAGGAGCGAATTTTTTTCTTCTGCTTACCATTCGTTTCGTTCGTCTCATTATTATAGTGTCAAGCGCAATGGGCTTTCTATTTTTCGTCTGACTTTTAGCAAATATTCTTTTCGTGTTGTTTTCATTTTTTTTTTCTTAAGCTAAAAACATACGCTGAATCTTATGCAAACTTTACGTTGTCTAAGTTACTTGTTACTTTAATTTTTAACATGAAAAACAACGACACTGAGAAATTCGAAAAGATATCTTTAAAAAGTGTTTCCAACTTGTACAGTTATAAAGTTTTTTTCTTTTTTTTTTTTTCTAATTTATTACTATTGTTACTATTATTACCATCATCAATATTTTTATATTGTTATACTTAGAAGGACGAGTTTTTTTTCCCTTTCAAAATTTAAATTCTATTGAGTAAATTGCTACCAAAACTACTTCGTGAGTCTGAATTTCAAAAAATCTAAAAAATTATTGTAAAATAAGTGTGCAAGTTGTCATATGCATCAAAACATAATAAGAATCTAAATTAACTTCTCTCTTCTCCATCAATTACCATTTTCATCAGTGTACTAGATCTAAATACGCATCACAATATAATATATCTAATAAATATATTGTAATAAACTATATAAACTTCGTAAATAAAATCACTTTGATTTTTCGTCGTAAGATCAATCTGTATGTCCCAATTAAAAATTTTTCTATTGTAAATCCCAACAACAAACAAAACTCCTACAAAAAAAATTTTAATGCTTTTATCACAATCATAATATTTTTTCTATGAATACTAGTTAATATTATATTCATCATATTATGGCAAATTTGACGACTAATTTTAACGACATTGACCTATTATTGAATCGTATTACCGCAAAGTTTGCATACGAATAGTAGTTTTTTCGAATAAAATGTACAGTTTGCCAAGAGTGGCTTGCACGACGCTGGTAATGAGGAATTTTTTTCTGGTTCATGGAGATAGTCGCTATAGTGATAATGATAATAATTTTTTTTCCATTCGCTCTCAGTTTACTTATCTGTGATATTTTTAGTTTGTAACATGCCAAAGAAATATTTAGGGATTCAATTTGGTAATTAGTCTTTCATGATTTTTTTTGTATTGTCAACCGTGTCAACGAGTTCTTACTTTGTATCATTTTTCATAAAACATAAACAAAATTTTCCGAATTTTTTTAATTATGATAAAGGCATCAATATAATATGCGTACGAGAAGTATACCGGACCATGAACGAAATCATCGCATTGCGTTTCATGAAAAAATGGTTCTTTTTTTTGCTATTTGACATGGGGATGCTTTAAAAGTTCGCCTATTTTTTTCGTTTATTGCCAGTCAAGCTTTAATGTTTTTATTCAACTATTATTCATTTAAAACGTGTAAAAATAATAAACAGAGAACAGTAATTTGTGAAAAAAATTTGGGATTGCATGTACTTATGAACTTTCAATTTAATATTGCTGACGAAACATCCCATCATTGGGTCAAATTAAAAAAAAACAGTAAAACAAGACTGCAATTATTGTGTGATAAGCACTTGTTGCTTTGATACACTTTGCTTTTTTCAAAGTGTGCAAGAATTTTTGGCGTTTTTCACGCTGTGTCTATGTTTTTAGTTTTCGTTAATTTACCCACTCGGTGAGACCTTGCGATTTCGCGTTCAGACGTTCGATGTACATTATATAATATATTATTTTTTTAATTATTTCAAGAACCAAACTCGAAGGCACCTGTGCTCTTTTTTTTACAGATACATGTGAATTACTTAACATGTGCTGTTGCGGCGCTTTCCTTACTCAATATTTCTAATGTGCACGATTAACTAAGTGATGTTTCTTTTTTATGCGTCAAGATTACTTGTGTTCTAATTACTTTTGTATTATTTAGGCTGTAATAAAATCCGGAACTTTTACTCACGATCCCAAAAATCCCTCTAGCAAAAAGTGAGAAAAAAACTATTGTCATGTTTTTGCACAAGTGTGCGTTAAGAAAGTATTAATAATAAGCAATTGTACAAAAATACAAAAAACGTATACAAAAATTATCTGTATAGAGCCAAATTACAAAGTTAAAGCGTAATTTATTATTTAAAAATATTGCTTACTGATCAATACTAAAATATTTCCGATCTTGAAATTTAGGCCAATAAAATGTTTAAAAATCATTTTGTATTCAAAGAATAGGTAATTTCCAAGCAATACTACTCTTTTCTTTTTTTCCAAGGCTAAATGTTCCATATGTTCGCATACAAGTTTGTGCTTTTCACCTGAAACGAATTACAAATTTATTTTCGTGATTATGATGTCCAAAGGTATTTTTTGGGGTTTTTACTCTTCCATTCACGCTGTAATGATTGAAAAAAAAAAAAATAGTAGAATTTACGCTCTTGCTCTCGCCATCATTTTTTTTTTTTTTTAACTTCTGTCTTTTTGGTATTTATTGTGTTTTTTTTTTTTTTTTGTGTGGACGGCCTCTCACGTCTGTGCGGAATTTTTTGGAGCTCCTCAATTATTTTGAATCGTTTTATATTCTTTAGTCGTCGCAGATTTTTATTTACTCGATCGAGCATGGGTTGATACATTAGTATATTTTTTTATTTTGCTAATTTTCGCTGTATAGAGCTTATTTTTTCCATTCTCCATTCGTTTTCTCATTGAATACTTTAATAGAGTAAATCTACGTAGGCGCATTTTTTTAGATCGATAATAAAATTTGTGTGCGCGTTGTTCTTTGTCCCCCTATTTTGAGTTTGTTTCTCATTTACGCCTCGTATTATCGTGTAAACCACGTTCTCGATTTGATTATTTTAGTTTTTGGTTTAAATGGAGAAAACTCTGGTTCACCTGGCTGCCAGCGCCAGAACGTCCCTTTTTGTTTCAATTCCGTCGTTATGTATTTTACTCGCCGTCTGAACACGTCGACGATATTCCTCGAATATTTCGGCTAAAAAACGTGCCGGCATAAATATTTAATAGCGATAATTACATTTTTTCCTTTGCCTCGTCATTTTTAATCAACCCCAGCAAAAAACGCTCCACTACATCGATCATCTCGTATGTCAAAGCTAGATACTTGCGAAAAGGTATATAAGTATATCTTCGTCATCACGTGCATATAAATATACGTACATATACATATATATACACACACATGCCGAGTCTTTTTTTTTTTTTTTTTTTTTTTTTTTTTTTTTTTTTTTTTTTTTTTTTTTTTTTCCATTCGCATTAAACATGCGCACGCACGCGGTCACTTTTATACTCGCTCGCACGAATTAATTATTATTAATATTATCATCCAAAAGAAAGAGTTTGCAAAAAATAGGTTTCTTTTTCTTCGTCAAAGTTTTTTTTTTGTTTTTTTTTTTCATCCTTTTTTAATTTTTGTGCTCCGTCGCGGAAAGTTATGCTCGATTTTTCATTCACCGTTAATACATCTCGTTCCTTCAACATTTTACCTTCCAACAGGTTTCCACGGCCTTTTTTCGTTTACGATCCTATTGCTTCGCAATTGTATTTTAATTGTCTTCCCTTTCGAGAGAGGAGAACCACCTCGATGTTGTTGCAGACGGCGCTCAATGGCGCACCGCTCGTTAATAAACCATTCTTCGATCTTGCCGCTTTTAAATCCACGCAGCTGAAAACAACGACCCCGCTCCCGTCCTGTTGGGTAATTATCTCAACGGCTCGCAACAGTTTCAACGATCCGTTACTTTGGTTTGAAAACATTCATTCAACTGCAGTATAAGACAACCAAAATGACAATCCACGATAACCACATTGTAATAACTCTCTGTTGAACATTTGATATTTGCAACCGATCGCGTCGAATCTCAATAAACATGAATTTCCCCACCAACGTGTGATACATACCTCAACAGGAGGGGAACCGAGCGTAAATGCACCCCGAGCTGAAAAGGATGCATATCAGCCGCTTTCCAGCTTCACGCCCCTTTCCGCCGGCGGCCCCCCTATGGGCACACCGGCCTTCCACCCCCCCACCGTGTTCTTTCCCCCGCCCCCCCCCCCCCCCCCCCCCCCCCTGTAGGCCGATTCACCACTTAACCAGCACCGAGTCACGTGAGCCGGCCGCCGACGAGCAGAGCGGCCGCGAGCAGTATCGGCATAGCCACGAGGCAGCCCCCGGCAGCCCCGCAGGCCTTGATCTCGAGCTCCTCGGGATGGTAGTTGATGCACTTGCAGTAGCGCCGCTGGTACAGGCGCTCGCGCCGGGCCGTGCAGGCGCCGGGCTCGGTTAGCGCCTCGTACGGCCTGATGCCGAGTTTCTTGCTGCCGCAGGGACAGAGCGTGTCGACCACCAGGAGGATCAGGTTCGTGTGCTTGATCTTCTGGACGCTGAACGGCCTGGGGATTTTTGGAGCGCGCGTTATGATTCGCGTTTCAACGAGCTCTCGACGGCGAACGTAGGAAAACACCGATCGGCCCCGGTGAAATTGATGTTTTTTCAAACCATCGATACCAAGAAGACTGCAGATTCAAGACACTCGGGTACACTCGTAAGGATCAAAAATCCCCCCGATGGGACTTTTTACACCGTACGGCGTATCGGGTGCATCAACTTTTTGTTCGCGCTAAAAATTATTCGTCGCGAACGTCTCGTCTCGAACGATCATACTCGAAAAGCACGCCTCCCCTGAAACTAGGAGCATTGTCCGGATGTTATTTTTTGTTCTTTTCAAACACACTTTCGAGACGAGACGTGTATTATACTTTGACTCGACCGACGACGACCGATGATCGTTCATCGAGTTCTAGGACAGGATACGCAGCATGCACGGTATTCGGGCGAAGCCCTTACCTCTCGCATCCCGACTGGTGGCAGTTGGTCAGCTTTCCCTTGAGCGGGTTGCCCTGGCCGCTGGTGTTGAGCCTCTCGGGCTGGAGGATGTACAGGTCGGTCTTCTTCTCGCAGGTGCGGAGCTTGTGCGGCGGGAGATTCGCCAGGGTCGAGTGGGTACTGCTGGCCGTCGCGGCCGGCTTCTCGACCGTCGGCGGATACGCCGGCTGACCGTCGCCCTCCACCGTCGCCTCGTCCGTCACCTCGGAGGGAAAGTTGTCGCCGTCCGGGTAGACTATGTTTCCTGAAAGTTCGTCGTTCGCCCAATACATATGGACACGCAAACTAACAGACACGCGTACGGGGTATGGACAAAACGGTCGAAGCTCGATGCAACGGCCAGCTAAACTTGTATACGAACGCAATCGACGGACAAGCCAGACGCGCCGTGCGCAAAGGCGTCGTATTTAATCAAGCGCACCACAAATTCGCGATATCCGTGAATAATAATAATAATAATAATAATAATAATAATAATAATAATAATAATAATACACTACCATCGTCCGAGTCCGAGGGATACGCCCACACCGGCCGCAGCAGGTCCGCGACGTTCAGGCCAACGGCCCAGGTCCACAGTTGGTGCCCGAAGGCGGACACGAGTTTCGCGAGCGCGTGGGCCGACGGGGAGCCGGGCGCGGCCGAGACGTGGGACGACTGGGGCGTGCAGACGCCCTGGTAATCGACGACGCTCACTTTGCGGAATATCTTGTCCTGCACGAGCGAGTCCATGATCGTGCCGTCAATGTCGCCGAAGAATTTGCCCGTGTGCTCGTGCTTCTCGCTTATTATTATGAAGCCGTTGTTGTCCAGGATGTAGCAGTCCAGGTCGTCGGAGGCGCACGTCTTTTTGCAGGTTACGGGGTCTTGGCACTGCGGGAAAAACGGTCGTTGGTTTTTCCACGACGCTAATCTTTTGGGGGAGGCAGAGATGGAGGATGGCTGGAGTTTACCGTCGACGTGACGTTTACAAAGTGCGAGGCCAGGGACGAGTGGTGGAACTGTATGCCGACCACAGCGGCCGGGGCCTTGTGGCCCTTCACGTCGACGAAGATCGCGTGGGTCGCCGTTACGAGGGGTCTTGGATTATCGGCTGAAACGAGTCGTGCGGTGAATCCCAAACGCCGGTTTT
>JAPYYV010007122.1:0-13675 GCA_030522625.1 Copidosoma aretas | reverse complement strand
ATGTGTTCCCGCGCTGCTTGGAGCTTCATCGTTTCAACTTACGAACCCCTCACGGTCCCGCAGCAGAAGCCTCACTGTTTTGCCCAGTTCAGTTCCCGACTGGCTCTTCACGTGGAACTTTGACGCTCTCATGATTGACGGACTACTCTCCCGTGTTGTGCAGAGCCGGAGTAGCTCTGCTTGCGGGACGCTCAAGGTCCCGCAGCCAACACGATTGTCTCTTGCACGGCACAGAGCTACTATAGTTCTGCTTCTGACGCTTTCACGATGCTGCGAACGAGACGTCAAGGGCTTTTTCAATACGGTGCCGAGGTGGCTATCTTTATAGAACTCCGTCAGTTCTATGCATGAAGTCTTCGGGCACCGCACAACTCATATGAAGGATTGTCCTTCATGGGACGCATACATCTCTATTGGATGTGACGCAATAGTTCTAATCACTGGAGTCTCTTGTTCCAATGGTTTGCGGGACTTACAAGTTACAATTTTTTTTTTAGTGTTATAGGTAGATTATAGTCATCTATATAGCAATGTCAAAAATCAAGTATAATGGCGTACGCAAATTGGTAGGTTATCTTTTCTTTTATACCATAATGATTTTGACATCGAATAAAAAGGCATTGCAGGTAAAGTACAGTATGCTACATAATGTTTCTGGTATAATATTATAAGTACAAGGTTAGTGCACCTATCCAATTGTTTATGTTATTTGATAACTGTCCATACTCTAAACAACAAAAAATCTTCTGTTGTATTATCTGTTGTCCCCCAGGTAATTAGGTCATAATTATTTGGTATTTATTGATAATTTATTTATTTAATAATAAGGGCATTGGGTTACATAACTTAGTATTTATTTATTAATTAACCAATAGGCGTGCAGAGTCACTGGGTTAAGGATCGTTGAATTTATTTATTAATCAATTTAAAAGCACCTTGGGTTATTTAGTTATTGATTGTTCATAATTTTACGTATCGCTGGCTTTTTGTAGTCTGCTTACATAGACGAATGAAATTGCGCGCACTTGAATTATGCCACTTGTGAGAGCCCTGGGTTAGCCAGGAGGGCGCATACAATAATCCCCGCTGTAAGTATGCTTACATACAATGTAAATACAGATATACATTGTTAAGGAATTAGGCTGCAACATTAACTACAAAAATTCTTTACGTTGATACACTTCTACCTGGTTTTATAAGCTTTATAGCTTCTTCTTTGCTCGCGAGTATAATCAAGCGTGATTATGCACTCTAAAAAGTTCTACCACACCTATACCACTGTTTTAAGGAGAGAAGTAGACTATTAAAATCAGTTGGACTTTATTGATAAAGATGTACCAGAGTTGCAGGGAATTATTTCTTTTTCGGAGTTTAATCCGACATAACTCCAGAGTGTATTTCAGAATTACACTTGACAAATGCCGCACTTCAAAGTCAAATAAGGAATTTACCCTGGTGAATTCCGCACTCCGGACTGAAATTTGGAAATAAAACCGGTGGATCCCGCACTCCGAGACGGAATTCGAACTTCAAACTTTACTTATTCCAAAACCAGCAACACTGAGATGTACCGATCATACATATAAAATTGTAAATGAGAAACGCTTTTTGCTATTGTAAACCCTTTCTTTTGGTGACATGGAATTTTTTTACAGTACATATATACACTTTAGGATTAGTACTCTACAACTTTTTCTGAGTGACATAATTTATTAAAGTATTAAAAACGATTCAGAAAACATGCTTTACATAGAATTATACAAACACAATGTGTAAATTTTTGTAAATTTTGAATAATTTTTCTTGCAGATATGTAATAAATGATAAGATTGTGAATATCACTGAAGAAGAAAGTAAAGGTGATGACGTTTCTGACGAAAGCATAGCCGGAGATAGTAGTTGGTTTGTGTCAGAAGTCGATTCTGTTAGCTATGATGAAGAATGATCCGGAGAATATATGTTTGAAAATTTTTTTGTAATAATTAGTTATAATAGCTGTGGACTTTAAAAACTAACGTATATAAAATGTAAGCATCTCTTTGTTGAACACATTACATCTTATAATTTTAAAACTTCAGAAGAAAATTCTTAATTAATGTGATTTATTTGGCTTATCTATTTAGAACAGAAATTCATACTAAAAAATTGTGTATCCTAAAAACTTGCTAATAAAATTTTTTAATTTTAGTGACCGTAATCAGAGCTATAACATTCACAACTCTCTAACTGTTTAAAAAAATGAGACCTGATTTGCACTTGTGTTAAATTATAGAACAAAACTATTTCCATATTCAATTTCCAGACTATTTTCCAGTTCAGTTGGTACGTATATAAAAACTGTAAATTTATAAATTATCAACTTTTACGTTTTCAATATATTTATTGGCTATTCGACGTAAATATATTTCAAAAATTCTTTTTTTTTTATTATACGTGTAGTTTAAGCATTGGTAGAAGAGATGGTTATTTAAGATGTATCTTTGTAATTTTTTTACGTTTGATTTTTTCTGTATGGTTTAAACCTGCTTGGACGTACTGAATGAATATTTTGTGTATAAGAATATATTATGTTCCTTTTTCGTATAAAGTAGTAATTCCTTGTGATTTAAAGAACGACACTCAAATTATGATTTAAAATTCTGTTCTTTCAGAACCTTTAAAGGTTATTATCGTCCCTCTTGTCTTTGTAATTGAACATTACTCTGAAATTCTACAATTAAAAATGGTGGTGGCAAAATAGCGGCAACATGATTTATTCTTTTTTTTTATAGTGTTCTTTCTAACTCTCTTTCTGTTAATTAGGATAAAAAAAATATTTTTTTCCGACATCTAACCATGCTGAATTTTAAAGCATAGCCTTAGTTCTGAAGACAATGTAGCGTTATTCGACATACATGATGGGGGCTGAAACAAAAGGGCAGATTATCTTTTTTTTCGCAACCCTCTCGCCATGGGTATCGAATGAAAGAGCATGATGGGTAGATTACAGTCTTTTATACAGCAATGTCAAAAATCAAGTATGATGGCGTACGCAAATTGGTAGGTTATCTTCCTCTTTTATGCCATAATGATTTTGACATCAAATAAAAGGGCATTGCAGGTAAAGTACAGTATGCTACATAATGTTTCTGGTATAATATTATAAGTACAAGGTTAGTTCACCTATTCAAGCAACAAAATAAGTACAAATTGAATGAATTAGACCATTAAGCAGTATGATTTAATTCTGTTATTATTTTTGGAAACTTTTTTTTAAAAATCATTTTAAAACTCGGTAAAAACAAAAAAACAATATAAAAAATGCGGCTGTTGGGCGTTTTTATATTATTTCTATTATTTATTATGATCTGTTTTTTGAAAAATAGATATTTATTACAATGGGAGGCATGACATTATATAGGAATTTAAGAACTTTTATTACAACCCATTATGAAACTTTTGGAGATACTATCATGGCCATAGGTTGCCTTGGAAATGATTTATGAGTAATTATTATTTTTAATGCAACGATTAGCGGTATGATGTCATTTCAAAGTAGACAGTTTTTTTGTACGGTTTTAACTTTTGGAAAGAATTTCAGTTAGTAACATTTAAAACAAATATTAAAATTATTTTACAAAATATTCTATCGATGGTAAAGATGATCTTTCCTTTTTACATATAAATTAAATTTTTGAATCATAGTACAAAACATTTCATACATCTTATTTCTTATTACCAACAAAAATTTTTTTGTCACTAAGTAACAACTATAAAGATATTATTTCCTGTAAAAGTATGTCTGAAATGTTATATGTTTGATCGAGTAAAAAAAGAAAAAAGATTTTTTAAGTTACATTTATTCGTAATTCTTCAATTTTTGTTATAGATGGACCCAGGGGATCAGGAGAAACTATTTTTATGCAAATAGAAAGATTACTCTATTTTCAAAGGTAAAAAATTTTTGTCAATAACATGGGCCGGAAACGCATCTGTATTACATTTCAAAGAAATTACAAGTCATAGAAATTTCTAGTCAACATTAAATTTAAATGATGTATAAAGTATAAAAAGGAGTTTTGGAATTTGAATTGGATAATATAATATAATGCTATTTAAATTGTACATAAAAATATTAAAAAATTCTTCTCATAGAAAAATTTTTATCTCCGAAATGCAAAATGATGAATTAATATTTTATCTATTATCTACGTTTGTAATCTATAACTATTCTTCATTTTATCACTAACAGTATAAAGTTATTAAGGGTCCTAATGAACAATTTTTTTTTTTTGTCAGTTGGCTTACAAAGGCATATGAAGTGCCATAATGGAACACAATTAGAATAAATTCTTACAAATTATGTGGATTAAGACAGCTGTTTCTGCTCTCTAAGATATTATTTAGCGACGCAATTTGTGCAATACGCACATGGTCTGTTGAGAGCTAAGCTAATGGATTTTTTCAAATTAATATCGATAACTCACATGCTAAAGCAAGTCTCATGATAATATTAGTCTAACTTGCATGGCGGAGCGTAAGAAAATGTTTTGGCATGTGAGCAATCTATATTGATTTGTAAAAATCAATTAGTTTGGCTCTCAACAGACCATGTGCGCATTGCACAAAATACATTGTCGAAAATAAATTGCTGTCAACTTAATAAAATGATTTTAATTATATCATTTTTAAACTTTTGCAGAGTCTTCGAGGAATAAGCAATACTTCTTCATTTTTTAACATCATCAAACGAATATCTATATACGTTTAATCACTTTTATGTACCCTTATCTTATTTTAATCTATGTTTGTTTGATTATTGATGATCTAAAAAAATTATTAAGGGAGAGATGTAAGTAGAGCTTAATCATAATCGTAAATCGATGATAGAAGAGCTGAAGGAGAGCTAAGGGGGGTGAGAAGGCAGTGAGGGGGAAACTGGGAGGGAGCTGTTAGGATCTGAGGCAGAGCTAAGATGGAGCTGAAAGAGAGCTCAGAGTATCTAGGGAAGACAATACAAATTTTATTAGCTTAAAAATCACACAAAAACGACAGAAAAACTCCGTTATTTGAGGGACAGCTGAGAGGTAGCTAAGGGGGAGCTAAAGGGAAGTGGGAAAAGAGTCAGGGAAGGGGGGCTAGGACTTATTGTTTTTGTTCACACAACTGCATAATGTAGGAAGATACATAAATATTTATACGTATGGGCATTTCTCGTGCTTTCGAGATCTCATGCTCTTGAAAATAAGATCTAATTTTTTAAAGCGTGTATGTTCCACAAATGTGGCTTGCTCCTTCTATTTTCAGATGACGTGTGGAGGTTTGAAAAAATAAAAATTTTGGTCCGAATATACCATGTGACTTACCCTTTTTTTAAATAAAAACGATTGCGAAATTCACTACAATAATCAGATTAAGGTGTACCAAGGGTTAAATGATAAGTCATAAAACCATTTTTTTAAAGTAATATGTGAAGAAATATTGGTTTGCTTAAAAAACCAAAATAGTGGCATCAACCACGTGATTGACGCTTTTTGTTCAGTTAAAACTATTATATAACGATCTGGATAAATTAGATTCAGGTCTACAAGGGCCTAAATGAAAGGTCATAGATTTTAATATCGAGATCTTTATTCTCAGGAGTTCGATTTTCGAGAAAAGTTGTGACGGAGGATGTTGTACCGTCAGATAAATTGAAAGAAGTCTTTAAACATGTTACCCTAAAGTAAAATGTGTTACTGTTACGTGTGTTGTATGTGAAAAAACGTTGCATGAAAGTTATTTCAATGAATACTTAGGTGGTTAATCTGTGGGCTAAGCGCTGGTGATATGCTTAAATCCCAAGGATATTAACATAACCTGAAACTTAGAGGATCAAGATCCAAATATTACAGTGAGAGTCACTATTGCACAAATATAGTCAAAAAAACTTAAGAACAAAATAACGAGTTGCTAAAGTTGATGATTGACAGTTCACAATAAGCGCATTATAATACTAGCAATGATAAAGATGCAGAACATAAGGTTCTTGAATCAAAAAAATACCCTGTTGAAGGAATGACTTAAAGAAATAACGGGAAAAAACGAAATTTTTTAAGATCTTCTACCCGTACCACAAAATCGAAGAATACCTAAAATAATAGTAAAAAGCAACATCGAAACAGAAAAGGGTTATAACGAAAATTTAACAAATAAGATCAAGCAAACTCTCCCCAACGCAATAAAATTCTAACAAAAAACCTGTATTCCAATAACCATGAACTGATCAATAATTGTATACATATAAATAGTGTTTCTAAAACTATAACTGCAAAGTTATACCTGAAACATTAAACGACGCTAAAATAAAAGTGACTTGAATCGATAACTCAACTAACATTGACAATACAAACTTTGAGAATGACAGTAATGCAAGAAACTTTAATCATTATGTAACTAATGCCAAAGTCCTACGCATGTACACGAGTTAAATTAAAAATTTTACTGCGTTGATTCTAGAAGTAACATCAGATATTTATAAACAGATAAGAGAAAACATAAATAGAATAATAATTGGATATCTAGGTTGTAAAGTCATTGACCTTATCAGTGATAATCCTTGCTACAACTGAGATAGATTTGGACGTAATGGCTCAAAGTGCAAGAATTATCAAGACTGTCTTAAATGTGCAAGAAATAATAGGACTGCAGATTGCAAAAGTACTTAGTTGACCTGTATATGATAAAATTATAGTAACAATACATATATCGCGAGGTACAATACAAACCATCATACAAGTAATTTTTCAAACTGGTTAATTCATCAAAACAAAATAGGTAAATATACAAATACAACGGATTACCTTTTACCTCCAGTAATACTGACAGTGCCGCAAGTAAATGAGCAATAAGACAGAAGACACATTGCAATTTAACTAGACAGATAGCATTTGTAACATCACATTACTACTTTTCCTAAGTTCCAACATAGTACAGCTATACCTAGACCATTCTTTCATTCAACGTGGCTACAAAGAATACACCATGGGCCTTTTAGAAGATAAAAAATTGTTATAGTTCAACATGAAATTGCATATACAGATCTTGAGTAGCTCGATACAGATAGAGATGCTTATAATCTAATTTTATACATAAACGTTAGAAGTCTAAATGCTACTTTCGAAAAAAATGAAATATTTCCTAAGAGACTCAAGGTAAAACTATTAGTTATAGTTTGTGCTGAGTCTTGGGATCTCGACCACTACAAGTATTGTGAAATAAACGGGTATATCGTTCATTATAATTCTAGGGAACCAAATAAGGCTAATGGCGTTATTATTGACATAAAGCAGGAAGTTAGGTTACGGTGCATCAAATTAACAAAGAAAAAAAAATACACACTAGATGACAACATGATCCTACATATAATATTCACATATCATTAATTTATGAATGTCATGATTCTGTTTGTTCTAAATTGATTTTATATTTTAAAACATTTTCATCCAAATATAATAAATTTAAAAATCATTTATTATTTGGCGATTTTCATATCGACATAAAAAAAAATAAAATTTTTAATAATGACTTTTTACATTATGCACTTGAAAACAGATACTACCCTGGACGTATTGGAAACACCAGACCAAACAAGGAAAGTTTAGTAGGTACATGTATGTAAAATATTTTTTTACTATTTTTTATTATTATTTTTTTATAATAACTTCTTATTATTTGATCTGAACTATATACATTAATTTTATTTACTTGTTAACAATTGAACAGATTCCTATATGTTTATTAGATTCTGTACTAATACTATACCACTGATGGATTATTGTTACATGCTACATTCAGGGTTTTAGCTATAAGTTATAGTTTAGAATGATACTTAGACTCTAAGCAGTATTTATAAGGATTAAATTTGTACCAGCCTGCGAACAGGTAATGGAATCTATTTCTGCCAGATTACAGGCGCAATTTTGTTTGCTACTGTTTTATGCATATTTTTGTATGTTCTGATCAAATAAATAAATAAAAAACAATATTTAAAAAAAAACTTGTTTACCATAAAATCCAAAATGGCTGCCTTAACCACGTGACCCCAATTTGTTGTATCAATTCTAATGTTAAAGTCGCTGCATAGGTCAGATTAGGTTCTACAAAGTTTTAAAGAAATAGTCTCGGATCCCACTTTAGATAACGCATATTTGGCTTACTATGTTGTACTATGCCATAATATATTTACATATTTGGTTTAACTAGTTGAAAAATATCTTAAATGTCCTCAACGAACAGAGCTTCTTCAGCATTGATTGTAAAACGCACTTAAGGGCTTCATATATTCGTTACAGACGGGGAGTCAGTGCCTGATATTCTGTTTTCAAAATTCGCTGCAAGAGCAAATAAACTTTACCTAGTGAGTCAACCTCCGCTTTTCTATTCAGTGCAGTGTACTAATATAGGTATGTATGTATATCATTTAAGAAATAGTTCTTTTTACATTTTAAATTACAAAATCTTAGCAGCGCTAAGTAAAAGCGTATCAAGCAATTATGATCAAAAATGCCTCGATTACCGAAAGGAATAGTAGGATTTAAAGAGAAATGACTCCAGATAGGACAAAAAGAATTTGTATCTTAACTTTTAGGTAAATATGATTGAAAAGCTAATGTTTTCAAATAAAGAAAAAAATGTTTCGTCATACGTTAACTTATTGCATAGCCTCTCTCCCTTCCCCAACGTGAACATCTGTATAATTTAACAACTCCCTACCCCTAAAACTGTCTATGGCATTTGGGTACGACCACTTACATCATATCAAAATACTAAAATGAAAACATCAAACGTTTCTACTAGACTTGATTCGTAAATATAATTCTTATTGTTTGCGTGTGTATGTGTGTGTGTGTGCAATTATACAGCATCTATACATGCATACGCTCTAAAATCTTCACCTTGACAGTTTGAACTATGGTAGATCTCATACTAACCACCTCCATTATATAGAGTGGAATCATAAAATAGGAAAATTAAGAGAAATGGAGAGAAAGAAAGAGAGACCGAGAGAGAGAGAAAGAAAGAGAAAAACAAATATTTTGTCCTTGATCGCTAGCGTAGGCTCGTTTGTGTGGCATGCTAGCGATCTAGCAACATACGAAGACAAATGGTGCTAGCACTGACTCCTATTGACTGCGCAGGCTGCATCGGTATAGTGTATCAAGAGTTAGCACTCTTATGTAAACCCTATGCTAGAATAATAAATTAAACAAAAACTGCTACACTCAATCGTTTGTCAATTTATAATATATATATACATCAAAGTTCTCTACTGCACTGGATTATACGATGGATCTTATTGTATTTTGCGTTAGTGTATTCGATTATGTTCCAACTATATATTCAAATGCATAAAACTACAGATGAATTAAGTTTAACCAGTAAAGTTGGATATTTTTATATATTTTAATGATTAGTTGACGACAAAGTCAGTGCAAAAGTTCCACTTTAATGAATATTCTGGCATAAAGTTGAAGTAAAAATTAAAATTGTTGGCAATAATATAGTCTTTACAGTCAAAAAGCGTATTAGTGCGAGTATAAGTTGTGTTTCTACGTAGTTAGGTCGCTAGCATGCCATGCTGACAAGTTAGTTATGCAGAAAGAAACAATTTACCCCTTCTCCTCCTTTTCTTCTATTTTTTCTGCCCCCGCTCCGCAATGGAGGCACAAAGTATGAAATCTAACAACGGTTGAACTAGCTATAAATTAAATGTGTATGCATATGTGGGTCTAATATAATTCAGGCCATTTTTTAAGGAATAAGTTTGTGGCCAAATGGCCACGCAGTGGTCCATTATGGCCCCGCAGTGATGAGAGTTTGGCCCCAAAGCCAAAAAACAATTAATTTTACCAATCAAGTGAAAACTCAATGTGTAGAGGTTAATTTAATGATCGAATTAAATTATTTTATAAAAAAATTTCAGTATTAGTAATAAAAAACTGAGATCTCAAAAAAGTATACAAAAATGTCGTATGAGATAAAGTTTACAAATTCACTTCTTTCTGAAGAATTTTTTAACGAAATCCCTAGTAGAAAAAGTATCCAGTTCTGGTTCAGGGTAACGACGTTTTTTTTTTAATTAAAAATTTCGCAACTGCCAGTCGTTGATCATAGTGAGCCGTTCTTACACCATTCAATGCTACAAACATTCTGGAATTCATCGTCTCATCAGATGTAGACGATCTGTGACTAGACTTAAGTTGGTTATAATGAGAAATTACTTTGTCAACGGTCATTGAGTGAGGCGATAAAGTCATGAGAGAGTACAACAGCTTTTGCAAGATTCCAGCCGTTACAGGAATTAGTTTCCGCAATCTGTGTGACATTTGAACTCCCGTATCTGTAATTTCAAGAACTTCTACTTCTTGAATGAGTGACCAACAATCGCAAACGTTCGTTGAAAACTCAGATACTTTATTATCCCCACCAAAAATAGTTTTAATCCATACTTGACCATTATCCATCAATCTTTTGGTGTGTTAGCATTTAAAAATGAAAAAAACTGTTTTATCATACTGTTGTATTCAATATTTAATCTTTCGTCAAAAAAGTTTATAAACGACATTACAACTTCTTTCCTGACAGCTGACCATTCACGAACACCAGTTGTAACGTACAAATTAGCAATTTTTTGCCTTTTTCCGGACGATTTCTTTGGCTCCTCCTCATCTACCATTTTATTGATTGCATTCAATTTAGATTTTAGCAGCTGTTCTTCGTGACCACCTGGAAAGGGGTTATCCACAATAAGCCTCAGTTTTTATAAAGCATTATTTTTTAAAGTTATCACATCTGGTAAGATCAGGTTACTCCTTTGCAAATTTTTCTGAAGAGTTTGTGGAATCGAAGTTATATCAGTCATTAAGCACGTTTGCTTCAGTTGGAGAGAACTTTCATCATTTAGAGTCTTCAGCATTCCTGTAGCTGTACATCGGTCCCTTCCCAAAGAAGGATCCGGGTCGAATATCAGCTCTTGCCAAAAGCGAATACACCCAGGAAGGTTGTGTAGTATCGCAGCAATGAGATTATGGACATGTTCAGCAAATCGTACCTCAAAATGAGGTGGAAATGAACGGTAGCTTGGAAAAATTTGTTGCATTCTCTTCAGTTTGGAGGGAGAAGTTCGGAAATATGTTGAAATCCCTTTAAAATTAGCTAATTATATTTTCAGTTTAGTCCCTAAATCTAGAGCTGATTTCATTGCTAAGTCGAACGATGACAATAACACCACACCATCAGCAGTTTATGCCCCAAGTGATTTTCAAGCAATTTCCAAAGACCTTTGTGGCGTCCAGTATTAGCAGATACGCAATCAGTTGTAACATCCACTAATAATTCCATTAGGAGAAAAGCATCCTGACAAGTCTTGACAGTTGCCTAAAGTAATCCAGTGGCTCCCCTTGATTCAGGTTGACTGACTCCAATAAATCGACTTCTAATCACTGTTGGTTCATTTTTAGTAACATACTTTGCAACAAAGTACTTCATATCTTTATTGCCACGATCCACACTTCCATTAATCTGTAGAGATATACAAAGTGCAGATTTAAATTCTTCACCAAGTTTTTTTCTCTCTAAATCTCCAATAATATATAGCATTTCAGCAGAAACAACATCATCTTTATAATGGAGCGTAGAACCTTGAGGCTGAAACTCATCCAGCTGAGTTTCCCAGTCATCTGAGTCATTTATTTGATATTGTATCGATTTAGTACGCATGACTGCTAACGATCGAGCTGGCCAAGTACGAGCAGTTGGTGTTTTGAATAAAGAATTGTTATAAATGTCGATAACAAGGCAATTAAATCATTTACAACCATTGCTCTATGTTTTTTTAAAGTCTTAACCCAGGGATGTTTGTCGGATTGCTGCTTTCATAACTCTGCAGCTTTCTTTGCGTTAACAGCAGCTTTATGTACATCTGAGTCAATGTGGTCAATAATCCGCTCCAGTTTCTGAATACCATCTGCACGAATTCCTGAAGCATGAGAAACAGATCCATTTCTGGCAACTCTAGAATCATCATCGTTCAATTCTTTACAGATTGTGCAACAAAGAAAATTACGATTTCGGTTATTCTGAACTTGAACAACTTTCTCCAAAAAAGTATAGTTCTTGAGCAGCCATGCTAAATCTAACTTCCTTCCATGGTATAGGCCTGTGCCAGAGTTACCAGCTACTGACTTACCAGACTCACAGGGCTTTAAAGTAGATTTAAATTTTGATGCTTCTGTAGAGCTAACGTCTCCTATTGAAAGAAAAACATTTAATTAAACTAATTTTTTTATAAAGCCAGAAGCATGTACAGATACATAATTTATGTATAATTATATATCACGAACCAGAAAAACTTGCACTTCTCGTGGGATGTACACTTTTATTAGATTGAGTCTCAGAAAGGTCAACAGTAAGTTTCTTGGTTATAGGCACAGGGCTTACAGGCACATTTTCATTGGATTGACGATCAGGTTCATAATTTTTTTCGCTTATCTGCATCGCATTAAAAAAAATAATTTATAAATGCATATTCTTTGGTGTAAGAATCAACGTACGATCGCATGACTCATTACATCATGAGTTTATTATTCTAGTATTGATCAAGCCACGTTGAATTGCGACAAGGCAAGTAAGAGAAGCAAGCGAAGCCTTGACTACTGTTTACTTGAGATATTAAAATTTGCATTTGGTTTCAATACGCACGATTAATAATAAATGAATAAAAACTTACCTGCTTATAAGTAACGTTCATAGATTCTGAATTAGGATAAGTTGCCCTAGAAAAGAAATTACGGATGTCCATGTTTGTATGAAAACAAAAAAACATGTAACAATCCTCCTCCAAACAAGGGCTGACACTACACTGCGTCGTCGGCAACTGTATATAGTTTTGAGGTGTATTCAGCAAAGCAGCGATGTATTGCAACCAATTTTGCGATGCATCGAAAATCATGGGGTCCTTTTGAGTCCATGCATAGAGATATAAATTCATATATCTCTATAATTGAGTGACAATGGCTGCATTCCGAAAGTCGAAATTATATAATAAATTATTGATATTACTTACTGGCAACTTAAACATGATGTGAGAAATATTAGTTATCAGATAGTTGATACTAATCGATATATGATCGATATTATAACTTTCGGAACGTACCTCAAGACCCCCACGATAAGCGATTGCGTTCGATACATCGATATTAAATGTAACATTGAACATTTTAAAATGTACTCGAAAATGCTAACCTAAGCTCGCAAGATAACCATCAAACTCGATAAAGTATATATATATATATACATATAAATATATCTTACTATATATACATAGTGATAAGGAAAAAATTATTTCGGTCCCCCCTCACCCCCCCCCACTCACCCCCCACCCAGTATAATTCTATTAAGTAGGAAAAAAAAAGTAAACCGCTTGGATGCCGATTTCGGTCCGGACCACAGACCGTTACAAGCCTTACTTTTAGGCTCTATTCTTTATGAGAGCAGAAGGTTATAAGTCAATGTCGTATCGGCTGGCAGCGTTCGACTGACGATGGCAGTGTGGCTACCTCGTGTGGGCCAAATGATTGCCGAAACGAAAATTTCTGTTCGGGTTAGACTTACGACCGCTGCTACATAAGAGCGTTTGTCTGCGGTCGTCTGCGTG
>JAPYYV010007121.1:38-27848 GCA_030522625.1 Copidosoma aretas | reverse complement strand
GAAAAAAAATTTAATTTTTTTTTTTGACGCGTAAGTGCAACTTTGGATTGGATTTCCTCATATATCCTGCCGTCGGGAGGTTGTTGTACATTTGTGGATGAGCGATTCCGCGAAAAATATAAATTCAGCCGTTACAATTGTGTATAATATACTTACGGTTTTGGAGGAGATCATTGGAAGGAATTGTCAGAATTTTCGTGCGCTTTTTGATCCGAGCTGAAATTCGTTGTCACGGGGGTATTTGGACCGAGAGCCGACCGCAAGTTTATCGTGTTTATCGTTGGTCAAAGTAGAGCTGGAATCCTTTCCGACGCTCATACTTTTATCCGGTTGGGCGACGACCGTAAAAGTGACCATTTTTCGACGCTTTCGGAATTTTGCCGGCTTTTCACGGATATTAAATCCATCTCTGCCTAAATTATTGTGCGGTTCGGTTATGACCGAGAAAATTTGCGGCTCTCGGTCTAATTGTGGTCGTGCTACAAAGTTCATTTTCGAAAGAACAAACATTTGGAGAGATTTACTTTTGTCAACAGAGAGATTTAGCAGAAATCTAAAGTACGATGAATGGAAAGAGCTTTCCAAACGAGACTTGTTGAATTTAACAATATAAGTACAGCATATCCGGATCCACGGGTAAGCGTGATTTGAGCTTATACATACATGTACTCTTCGAATACGCAAATTTTCGTCAAAATTGGCTGAATCTGAGATATTTTTCGTCAAAACTTTTGTCCTGTATATTGCTCTTCGGAACAACGGGTTTCTTTCAAAAACTCGATTGAAAAAAAAGTTATCGGTGATTTTATTGAATTTTGCCAAGTACGGTAAAAAATTAATCCGAAAAGTAAGCTCGAATCCATGCCAAACTTTTGATCCGGATCGATATTATTACCCAGTAACTTTTCTCTATGGGAAGTCAATTGAATGCCCTAGGTCGCAAAAATAACTGAAAATAACATCAAAACAAGTTTTTCACCCATAACAAGAAGAAATTGACATGTTACAACAAAGTGTTAAACACAAAAGTTGTAGATCGTGAAAAAATACAACTTTTTTGTTTCATACGTTTTAATCTACAATTTCATCCTGACGCTTTAAACAACGAAAATCGTTTTAAATTGCCCAAAAAATCGTTTTGTGATACCTGATTTTTTTGTTTGACAGTTTGTTGAGTACAAAAGTTGTAAAACTAAAAAAAATATACTTTTATTGTATTTAAAGTTTTTCTCCAAAGTATTATTATAGTGCTTTAAATGACTAAAATCGATTTAAACTGGCTGAAAAATCTTTAGCAGCCGTGCCTTACGTGCAAAAGCTTAGCTTTTTGCCCAAATTTATCGCTTGGTTTTTGTGGAACGACTCACAGGAGTCATAGGTATAAGTACACGAGGGAAACGAAGAAGGCTGAAGGACCCGTGCATATAAGCGTATATACATAAATATAATACACGTAGGCGTGGGTGCAGCAGTCGAGAGAAGATGCACACAGCTCTTTCACGACGGCTCTCTTATCTTCGAGGTTACATCTCTTCCTCCCTCCTTCCCTACCTTCCGACCTCACCCTAGCTCCTCGTCTTCCTCCAAAGAGCTTTTTTCTTCTCTCTCTCTCTCTCTATTTTACAAGCTGCATATTTATATACGAGATGCTTTTAATACCTCTCCGCTCCGCATACAATCCACGAGCTTCTTCCTTCCTCTTATTATTTGCACACACTCTGTGTGGTAGTACCTACTCCACGGCCTCCTCCTCCTCCTCCTCCTCCTTTGTGCCTTTTTTTGTGGGCCATCGCGGGATCAAACTCTAATGGCGAGAAGATTACTATCTTTTTAATTCGGGCCCATTGTATGCGACGCGCGCGGTGCACGACGTGCATATACTTACATAATTACACGAGGTATAAGTACGAACACGCAACAACAAATCGCGGGCTTTTGCTGTATGATGATCTTGTCGTCCGGTCGCGCGGTCTTTGTACAGCTTCGGTTTTGTTTGTAATCAAGCATAGCGACGCGCGCGGGAATAAGTCCAGTTGCGGCTGCTGCACGCGACGCTCGTTTGCCATCGGTGCAATACGTCTCTGAATACGTCGGGTTCGTTGAATATTCAATACTCTATACGCGCAGTAGTACACGCTGCGAGGGCCAGTTTAAAAAATCAAATTTGTATGCATGCGCGGAAAAACTGTTTTTTTTTTTTTTTCGAGGAAAAATGTTTTTCCCTTTCTTCGTTGGATCGCGCGATACGTTTTAGCGTACAAAATTTGAGGATCGTGAGAAATCGTTGGAAATGGTACAATTTTCAAGAGCGTAAATGATCCGATTTTTTTTTCTCGATTCCTGGATGGACAAATTTTTTATTTTTTTTTTTCAAACATCCGACTCGTTTTTGGAACAAAAATTTTTTCCACCCTATTTTGTGTCCTTTTTCCTCAAGTTTAAGAATTTTTTCACCGAAAATCCGTAATTGGACAAACAATGCCCAGCTGTAAATAACAATATGTTCGTCACAAAATTGAAAAAAATAGGAATCACGTATACTTTCTAAAACGCCGATCAGTGTGTTTTGTAAAGCGCGTTATTTTGTTTTTAGAAATGATGAAAAAAAAAAAACCCATCTCTCGCTGCAACGCTTCAACGGTGTGCGATATTATGTGTATTTTCACGGACACGAACTCCGCTTTGAGAAGACGGAATTACAAAATATCACGCTAAGTACATGATGTGTGCGTGTACTTGACATTCGAATAAAAAAGAACGAGCAGAGAGGTCACTTTTTTTTATGAGATGCGAGGAACTACGCGCGACGATGGCTCTTGATCAATTTTGAGCTCTAATTAGCCCCCGCGTCGGACGACTGGAATTGGGTCTTTCCTAATCGAGTCGGCAATTCAGCGTTGGTCATTATATACAGATCTGTATGCATTGCACTTACATGGTGTATTATTATACTTGTGATTTTGAGAAAACGATCATCGCTACGGCTGAAAACTTGTTTACAATAGAAAACTTATTTTTTTTAATAAACTCAAACAGTTGGCCCAAAAATGTTTTGTCATTTTTTTTCTTTTTTTTTTCCCTAAAAAATAGAAATTTGTTTGGCTTTCCGCACTACATTGCTCATCATAATCATCAAAATACTTTAATTTCATGTTTTAATAGGGTTTTCAATTGTCTACCATAAACTGCACAATTACCGATTTCATAAACAATCAATTAATCAAATATACAAATTACTCCATGGATTATGCAGAAATGTACAAAATGAGTCATCTAATTTGGAACCCCCTTTTTAAAAATAAAGCTCCGAAATCGAAGAACATAGCAGACCAATGTTTTTGTTGCCCGCAAGCATGCGCCCCTGGGAGCAAAATGAGAATATACACGTATGTATACACTCACGAAAGCGTCATCGTCATCATGCGGAGCGTGGAGCTTTGCATCTTCGTTTTCTCTTGTACACGTATACATTCTACACGTGCTCGATAATACATAATAAGCATAAGTTTATTATTCAAGACAACTTGCTTTTATATCTCATCATCACCTAAATGATCAGTTCGACGACCGTCGGCGTTGACATAGTTCCCCCGAAGAGCCGGAAAAAAGAAAAGTGCTCCGAAATCTTCGAAAACAGGTGTTGTTGTTGTTGTTGTTGTTGTTGTTGTTATGCATGTCAGACGAAAACGTCAAGACAATCCATCACGAAGGAACGCACATGAGTATTAGCGATCACAGCCCGTCCAAATAACCACTCGGCTTCCGACAGATTGGAATTTTAATTGGACGAGAGAACGTGAGTGAGTTTGATAATCTTATCGAAATAAGTGCGACTCAATTATATACTCACACACCCAATACCTACATACACGCATGATGATGCGGGGGCAGGAAGCGCCGATAGCGCGCGCCAGAGTGTCGCCGCTGATTAGCCCCCTACTTGGTCTACGTGCTTATTGTTTTTTTTTTTTTTTTTTTTTTTTTTTTTTTTTTTTTTTTTTTCCTTCTTAACTGTTCGCGTCTTTTCAAACTCCCCGTCGACCAGATATCATAGTCTATATAAAGGTAAACACAACTCAACTAGATTAAATGACCGTAAACTCTCATCAACCGCATCGTTTCAGCGACACACAAAAGATGTTCAAACTCGGCTGCTACGGCTTCCTCCTGCTCGTCCTCGGGAGCTGCTGCACCGGCGGCGTCGACACGGACTGGGACGCCAAGTGGCTGGAGCACTGCCCGGCCATGTTCCCAAAGACCTTCGTCAGCTTCACCCCGGTCGGCAACATGTCGGGGGGCGCCTTCTCGAAGCGCCCCCGCGTCCCCGACATGGCACACTGCGTCGCCGCCTGTTGCAAGCAGCCCGAGACCTGCAACGTGGCCATGGTCTACAACTCGACGTGCTACCACATCCAGTGCGTCTCCACAGAGCTGTGCGCCCCGCAGCACCGGCCGGACTTGGTGCACAGGAATCCACCGAGCATGGTGCTCGTCAAGCCCGTCTCGAAGGCCGAGCCCTGGTTCAACTTCGTGCCGGAGGAGTTCCGTGATTTGGCCGATGGGTACGCGGAGTCCGGCTCGAAAAGTTATCTCGACTCGCCATGGATTGCAGACAATCCAGCTTATCAGTGTGTATGATATTTTTGTTTTCCAGCTCCATGCTGCCGGAAGCTCCCGGCAGGCCCGAAGTGTCGTTGTTCGACGCGAACAGCGAGCTCCTGCGCTGCGCGACCACGAAGGACTGCGACAGGAACGAGGTGTGCGTCAGGCATGTTAAAAAATCCAAATTCGGGATATGCAAGTGCCCGCTGCGAAGGAATGACGCCGGTCTTTGCGACGAAGGCACCTACCAGGACCTTCGGGACCAGGATCCAGCCTCGACGTCTCAGATCGCCGAGCCCCGGCTCTCGCTGGACTCGGGCACGCCCGACGAGCCCCTGGTCAAGCAGATACTCGTCAAAACGGCCTCCAAGGAGGTACGCTTGCCAGAGAACGAGGTCACCCTGTCGGCCCTTGCTGTTCCGTCGGAAGAGCAGGTGGACGGGCGTTACAGTTATGCCTGGACTCTGTTGAGTCAGCCGGAAGCTCGCACTGGGACTATGACGGATCAGAACCAGATGACGGTCAAGCTGAGTAACCTGTCGGAGGGCCTGTACAAGTTCAAAGTCACCGTCACGGGGCTTCACACCTACGGGGAAGCCTACGCGAATGTTACCGTCCTGCCGCGTGAGTCCGATCATCTTTTTTTTTTTTCCTCGCGAATTAAAATTTATTACATGTTGCTTACCTTTTTGTATTTGCCTGTTGATTCACTCAGCTGAGAGGATAAATCAGGCTCCGATACCGATCATATCACCACCGTCCCAGATCGTCAAGTTACCCAACACGGGGGCGGTTTTGGATGGTAGTTCCAGCAAAGACGACGACAAGATAATATCCTACCACTGGGAATTGCAACAGGGCCCGATCGGTTACCAACCAAGCCTTGTCGATACCCCGACGCTACAGCTGGATAATCTCATAGCCGGCAATTACACCTTCAAGTACGAATTTGCAAAAGCTCAACTCCACATTGACATTGGATCTCGAATCAATTTTTATCGAGTACATTTTTCCTTAGATTGACGGTCGAGGATTCCGACCACTTCACGAACTTCACGACAGCCAACGTAACGGTTCTAAAAATTACCGATTACCCACCGAGTGCCAACGCCGGTCAGGATGTGATAATTTACTTACCGCAAAGCACCCTTACGTTGAACGGCAATCTGAGCACTGACGACAGGGGCATCTCAAGCTGGGAGTGGACGAAAAGTCCGTCCGACGAAAACAAGGCGGTCGACATGCAGAACACGAGAACGCCGTACTTGCAGTTGTCGAATTTAGAGGAGGGCATATATACTTTTGTACTTAAAGTCACCGACATTTCAGATCAGTCTTCGACCTCGGAGGTACATGTTTTTGTCAAGCCGCCGACAAATAGGCCTCCAAAAGGTAAGCGAGTGTATGATCAAATTTTTCAAGTTAACAAAAAAAATACCAAAATTATGAACGCAGCCGATGCTGGGGACGATATAACGATTGCTCTACCAGAAACTCGGGCAGTGCTCAATGGTTCTAGGAGTAAGGACGATATTAAGATCGTTTCTTATCATTGGGAACAAATCAAAGGCCCCAACAAAGCAGTATTCGCGGTCTTGAATGCATCTGCTACTAATGTCACAAAATTAACGAAAGGGGATTATTTGTTCAAGTTGACTGTTATCGACGATAGCGGCAATAAAGATTCCGACACCGTTCAGCTCAGAGTTACTCAAAGTAAAATCTTCAACGCTCTATCGTAGAGCCATATGAACGAACCGTTCGTAATTTCTATCGATTTTGCAGACAAAAACGCTCCTCCTGTTGCGAACGCCGGTGGAAATTACACGATCTTCATGCCTTTCAATGCTCTCATTATAAATGGCTCGCAATCGACGGATGATTTGAAGATCAAAGAGTGGCGATGGAGCAGGGACCCGACGAGCCTAGCGATTGGAAATATTGTCGAAGCAACTGACAAATCACCAATTCTTATCGTAAAAATTTGCTTTATCATACTTTCATGTTTTTAATGGATTGGCAATAAAAAAAGGGTATCAATACAGGTTTCGGACGTTATTCCGGGTCGTTACATTTTTAAATTGAAAGTTAGCGACGATCAGGGATTGAGCAGCGAAGATTCTGTGTCGATACTCGTCAAGCCTGGTAAATTTGTTTTGTATTTTTCTACGATTATTGTAAAAAATTACAATCTCTATTCTACAATTTTTAGATGCGCAGTTGTACAATTTAGTGGAGCTAACGATGAATATCGGAGCTCATTTATTCAAGGAGTCGCAGAAAAATTCGTTGATCGTTAAGTTGCAAATGTTACTTCGAGAAGAAAGTTCGATTGTTATCCGTAACCTGAGAGCAGAACCTCACTCGGGTAAAGTCGTTTTGACATTTTTCGTCGAACTAAAGGATGGGAAGTCGATGCCGGGACCAGAGGTAGTCAGTAAATTGAAAGAAAAACTCAGACAAGATTCTGGCTTACTGCAATTGTCAGTAACAAATATCGACACTGTTGTCTGTCAAAATAATTGTTCAGGTATTTCAATTTTTCCTTGACCAATTTTTTCTCTTTTTCATCGCTGACAGCCTCATCACTTTTGTTTTTCGAAAATAGGGCATGGCACGTGCGATCAAGAAACTAGACAGTGTTTGTGTGAAGTTTTTTGGATGCAAAATCTTATACAGGTGTACTTAAGAGAAGGTGAATCCAATTGCGGTAGGTAACTGATTATACATGCAAGTTTTCAAAATTCTTATCACCTTGCAACTAATGGAATACTTGACGTTTTCAGATTGGAGTATTTTATACGTTATTATAGCTCTACTGTCATTGGCTATTTGTTGGATCGGACTAGCGTGGGGACTGATTTGCTTTTGTCGAAGAATATGCCACGGAAAGCGTCGAATCTTACGCCCGAAAAAGAAACCGGCTCGTTATTCTTTATTACAGCCAGAACCAGATGAAAGTACAACTGCATGTAATTAATATACTTTATTTCTTTCACATTATTCAAATAAATCGATTGAAATATTTAATTTTATACTTTTTCATAGTTTCAAAGCATAAAATGGTTTTATCTGAATCTGATTCTGATTCTGACGACGTCATGTTTGACAAGTTTAAAGGGAGAAATAATAGCCATCCAAGAAATATTAAGGCTCGCAACGGATATGCGAAATCGAATGCAAAAGTAAAAACATGAAGTAAGTAACTTTAGTAAATTTTTATGATAAATCTAATAATCTAATCAAAATTTTCATTATTGAATTTTAGAAAATAAATAACGGTAATAACGCATGTTTTATGTGTACTCTGTTAAAAAAGGTCAACTAGTTATTTGAAGGGCTGTCTCAACATACCAAAAGTCAAATAGCACAAAAACGAAAAGTTCAGTTTGTAAGATATTCTAACGACTGTAATGTCTATTTTTTGACAATTGAAAGCTTTCTTGAATTTTAATATTGTGGTTTGAGATGCAAATCATACTGTATTATTTGATAAGTATTTTTTTCTTTGATCAATCGATTGATTTACAACTAATAATACATGTTTTATGAATGTATATAAAGCACACAGTCGCATATAGAGCATAATTATATTTATTTTAATCGAATATTGATGATTGCATCACAAATTTCTGTAATTGGTTTGTGCGATGTTAGTACTGGGTATAACCTGCCTATTTTGTGAATCACAGCCACTTTTGATCTAATTTCTTCTGAATGTTTGATTTAAATTTGTGCTTCCAAAATGTGACTGTTTTATTGTAGACTGGTTGAGCAAAAAAAATGTATTAAGTGCACGATTTCATTGCCATAGAAGGTACATCCTATGCTACAAGACTGTGATTGTCAATACGTTTGACTATGGTGTTTTATGGAATTAAACAATTTATTAAAATAATATTGTCCAAAAATTGAGCATTCCATTGTATTTTAAATAGATAAATTGTACAATAGGATTATTTAGAATTATTTTAAAAAGTTCAAACATCTTGAAATATTCAATGATATAGTGATTGTATGGAAATTGTTTATTACAATTTATTTGGTATGTAATGTAATTCAGAAGTCTTTCGTCAATACAAAATTTTAGTTGGTTTAAAGATAAAAATATTTTTCCTGACATACAAATTTATCCTTTACTCAATGTTTTCTCCTTTATTATTTTTAATCACAGATAGCACACCTTTTTCTTGATACTCTTCACACAGTGGATCGTCTTCTTTCACAACAAATGATAATACAGCCTTTTGATAATAATCTGGTACCATTTCTATATTACTAATGACGGATGACAGTAAATGAGCTTTTTCACAATAGATGCCTTTAAAATAAAGTAAATTAGACAATTTAATTTGATTATTCGGCTGAAAAAATCACTGGTCATAACCAAAAGTGAATAATAACAAACCTGCTACTTCATACATCAAATAAGAGCAATGTACATGCAAATGATAATATGACGGTTGATAATGAAGATACATCCTCAATTGAGATGATGGCAGTTTGTACTTTTTAAAAATAACGCCAGGCACAGTATCTCGAATATTTTTAAGCAAAGGTAAATGAGAGTCATCTAATTCTCTGAGAGATTTTATTCTCTTTCTTGCTAACACTAAGATATCCAAAGAAGGTATGGTACCATCCCACTTCATATCTGGCAACATTATAAAGCCTGTGTCTGGATCTTTATCTTCATAAATGATTGTATGAAACTCTGCTTTGTAGGTTAAAATATTATCTACCCACTGAAATAGAAGGATTTTGTAGACATCACACAAAAATATAAATTACTAAGCCAAAAATAAAAATTATGTTATCTACCTGAAGGGAGAAGCTTTTGGTCTCCAAAAAAGGCTTGGTAACATTTACGTACGTTTCGTAAGTTTCATTCACCACGTGCAACTCTTTTTTTAAAAACTTATCCACATGTTTTTGAGTCGCCGGATGGATAATGGTAGTATTCAAGCCTATGCAGTAAAATATACACATAAAACTTTAAAACAAGCATCGTTTGATCGAAGTATGAAGCACCAAAAGCTTGAAATCGTGACAAGTTGATGTAATGACACTAAGTTGTATCAATTCATAAAGGTACTACAACTTTGTCACACACAAGTACAGTCAACCGTTCCCGAAAAATCAAATTAGAAAATCACCAACTGCATGTGCAGTCATGCTGTGTACTTATAGTTGGGCCGATACTTAAGTATGCTAAGAGAAAACGCGCGGCAAGGCCGGCAAGTAAGACGCTCACCAGATTGAAAAAAAAAAATTAAATATAACGTAAAGTTCTTCAAACTCTGCGGTTCCCCGCGAGGAAGTGCAAACAACATAGCGTGCATCAACATAAATGTTAAGCAAAAGAAAGCAGGAATCAAATCATGTATAAATAAGTACTTGTAACTTACCGTTGTGCTCTCGCGTGGGAAAGCAGTCGTAGATGCCGTAGATATCGTTCCTGCTCGATTGCCTGACAATCGTGCCCTCGTTGAAGAAGCCGCGATTGAGGTAGATTTCGTCCTCGGGGAAGGTCTTTTTTTCAAGGATCACCACGGCCGGGCTCTCGAAGCCGCTGAACCGGCCTTCGACGAATATCTGCTTGCGCACACTATTAACGTTGAGTATGCGCGTCATCTTGAATTTCGAAAGATTGAAGTGTTTGTCTGTATTGATGCTGTTTTCCTGGAGCTTGCCAGGCTCGGCCGACGAATGCCCGTTGTTGTCATTTTCCTTGTCGAGCTTGGACTTCTTCGTCAGGTTCGCCTCGTCCGCTTCACCGGCAACTGCACCTACCGAGTCCGCCATTTTTTACCCTCGCGGTTATGGTATGGTGTGAGTATGGTCACTATGGTGCAGCTCTCTGAATCTGCGATGCACGCGTTTTATGTGATGCCGGCTTGCTCGGACGGGCTACGCGAACGCGACTACACTAGAATTATAACCGCATGTCGGCATGATATGTGTATACTCCTCGCCCCCTCTCCTCTTTATCCGTATTCCGTTTCCGTTTGCAAGTCGTCGTCGTAGATAGCGTCAGCGCCACTAGTAGCCACTTATAGAACTGCGATAGTCCACCTAAAAGACAGGATGAATCTCTTACTCAATTATTTATTTTGGTTGTGATCCGTTATCGTGTAGCTGACAAAACTGTTTGATATTATAACTAGAACATTTCTTAAGCACGATTAGAGGAAATTCGTTAGTTATATTGAAATGGGAATTCATACCACAAGGTACTATGTATTCTGTCAGAGGAATAAAGTTCTGTGGGAATTGATTTTAACAAGCGAAAAAAGTCTCGATTGATAAGCTCTCGAAATTTTTAATAAAATGTTTATTTCATTTTCTTTCTTTTCATAATATTTATTGCAATATGAACATTATTTTTATAGCGATTTAATATTAACATATATAATTTAATGTACATTGAAAGAATTTTTTATTAAAAATAAAGAGATTAGCTGTGCAGCTGTAATACTCACTTTTCAATAAAAATCGATTTGATTATTTTTATACATACAAATAAACAATTCCTCAATAATTAATTCGAGTTTGAGCCGTCGTAGGTCGATTATGTCGATTGATGATTTTTTCATGAATATCAAAAACTAAGGTCAGTAGAATTGTACATTCGTAATACACATTATTAAATGTACACATTGAGGAGGGAAAACTGAACACGAACAAACGCAGTTTAATTAAAATTCATCGATTAAACCAAGGGCAAAAATTTGACACTAAATCATTTTCTGGCTTCGTTTTATCAAAAACACAACGTTTGCAGACCCGTCGTATTTCCTAACTAATGCTTACCAAAAATTTCATTCCAAATATCTTGTATTTTTGGTACAAATAACAAGACAATAAGAATATTAAGGGTTTATAAATGACAATTTTACAAATTGTTCATTGCGTCATTTACGCTCCTTCATGCTTGCCAGTTCTAGCTTGCAAATATCTTTCACACAACGTCTTTCATCATTACATGTCAAATTTACTTTAAAGTATTGTATGTTTTAATCTTAAACAGAAGACCTAATTATGACTCAAGGAAAGAGAGGGAACTCCCCACGGCCCTTTGCATGTAGTCGTGTCGAATCTCAAACTTTATCATTTTGAGTCCTTTACAGAAAGTTCAATTGTTCACTTCACTAAACCCATTTTCTTTGCTTCAACTTCATAAATGAGTAACCTCCACATTTTTACAACAAATACTTCGGCTTCCTCATCAAGAACCTGAAATAATAAAATTCATAAATTTTTAAACTTGTTTCTGTGAACAATATATGATTAATTATAAAAAATACACCTACCATTTGTACATCATCGAGGATGCCTTGAGGCGAACTTCCAGCCATTACTTTACTACAAATAAAATCTACAAGCGTTGGCTCTGGCTCACCAATATACTCAATAATCTTTTTATTTATCCATGGACGTATTCTCTTTTCCATCAGAGACTAAAAGTAATAAACGAATGAATGTTATTTCCTAGATAGATGAAGATTTTAATTTCATTTAAAAGTAAAATAGCCCTTACATTATCAATGATAGCCCAATCCAGCTGGTATCCAAAGAGCGCATTTTTATCCGTAGGAATTTTGTCTATGAGAGATTTGATATTTTTCTTCTTTTCTTCCTGCGATTTCGAATTCTCCTCTTTGGAATTCTTGGACGATTCTTCGGATCTCTTTTTCTTCTCTTCCCCATAGTCTGTAAATAATCATTGTGATAAATCAATAGATTGGAATGTGTCGACGACGCAGGGCATACATATTTAGCACACCTACCAATAGGTACAAGTTTGCGCTTTTTAGCATTACTCGTGCTGTCGTCATCGTCATCGTTGTTAAAAACATCTTTGACATCAATGCGGTTCTTTTTTCTGGCCTGGCTCGGATTTTGGACAACTGGTACCGTACCGGGACTCGCTGGAGTCTTGTTACCGATCGCGTGATCGCCTCTCGAGCTACCGACAGCCATGGCAAACGGCACAAAATTACTACCGCTGACTTTGTCGGGCTCACTAGCCAGCGAGGTTCTCGAGTCCTCATCGTGATGCGGAGGTTGAATGTGGTGCTGCTGAATGTGCGGCGGCGCTGGGGGCGTGGTCGATCGGATCATCGGTGGTGAGGCGTTTCTAATCTTTTCCTTCATAATACTCTCGCGCTCGAGATCTATGTGTTGCACATTGTCGGGCGCGAGTTCCTCAACAGGCTCGCGGTGATGGTGCCGGTGATGCCTACGGTGGTGGTGATGGTGGGGTCGGGGTGGCGTTCGGGAGATCTCCAGCGGCGGCGGGGGCGGCGGTTGCGCCACAATTCCGTTATCGTAGTGCACCCCATCGTCACTGTCGCTCTCAATAGGCTCGGTTTCGATCGGCGGCATCTCCTGCACAATCTTCTCCTTGTGACGCGACACTGGCTTATCATCCTCCTCGTCAATTATCGTTATCACCGGTTTTGGTTTGTACTGTTCTTCTCGCTCGGCCTTGAGCTGTAAAAAAAAAAAAAAATTGCATACGTCTCATTAGTCATCCAAGATCTTCAAGTGTGTAAAAAACGTAACAAACGACGGTACTCACCCTCTCAAATTCAGCAGCGGGATCGGCATAGCTCGAATCGGCGTAGAGCTTTTCTCTGAGCCTCTGGAGCTCCTGGCGTTCGGCACACCGGTCTCTAGAGTCAGCCTCGGCCTCGACGGCTCGTTCCTCGAGCCTACGCGCGAGCTCCTTGCCCTTGTAGTACTTGGAGTCGTCGCGCTCGTCATCGTAGTCCTCGAGAAACTCCTTTAGCCTCTTGGCCTCGCGTTCCTTCGCCTCGCGCTTCGCTCGTTTCTTGTCGTTCTCCTTCTCGTACTCCTTCTGCTTGCGCCGCTCGCGGGCTTCCCAGGCTCTTAGCCTTTCCTGGTAAACAGAATCCTTTTCACGCGCCCTCCTCTCGCTCTTCTTTCTTTCCTTGGATTCCTCCTCCTCTTCGCGCTCGCGCAGAACTTCGCGCTCAGATTTACGTGCCTCTTCGCGCTCCCGCTCCCGCTCTCTTTCACGCTCGCGCTCACGAATCTCTCGTTCTCGCTCGCGCTCTCGGTCCCGCTCGCGCTCTCGCTCGCGTTCTCTTTCACGCTCTCGTTCGCGCTCCTTTTCACGCTCACGATCACGCTCGTTGCGCTCTCGCTCGGCTCGATCGCGCTCCCGCTCTCGATCACGGTGCCGCGATTCGCCTCGCTCGCCTCTCTCCCTACGATCTCGGTCTCGATCCCTGTCTCTGGACCTGTAGAAGAGAAATGAAAGAATTGTCAATTTCTAGTTAGGACTCATCGATAAAACAATTCTTTCGGAAAACCAACCTCGACTTGCTACGGCGTCTGTGTCTACGACTGCTGTCGGTGCTGTCACCCCTGCCTCTGTGCGGACTGGAAATCTCGCCATCTGCATCATCGTGCTTGGCGTCCTCGTCCTTGCTGCGCTCTCTGCGTTCTTTTTCTCGCTTTTCACGCTCCTCCTTCTCCTCCTTCTCTCGTTTCTTTTTTACCAAAAAAAAAAAAAAAAAAAATATTTAAATATTTTTAAAAAAAGTTTTTTTTTAAAAAATAAAAAAAAAAAAAAAAAAAAAAAAAAAAAAAAAAAAAAAAAAAAAAAAAAAAAAAAAAAAAAAGGACAAATACATAAAGTTAAATTTAATTTGATTTCTTTACACAAAAAAAAAAAAAAATTATTGCTCAAGGTTTAATGACAACAAAAATGAGTCGAAATGTTCATCCATAAATCTATATCATTTTTCAGTCAGCAGTCGTAAATTGTGCCAATTATTGCAAACGAGGCAACTGTTCTAAATCTCGAATACTTTCTTTCTATACGTAATGTGCTAATTTGAGCAGCTATAATCTGGTTAAAAGTGAATAACTCAACGATTAAATGAAACAATGCTTCATAAGCAATTTTACGCATATTCACAACTACGGACTAAAAAAAATTTGTTTTGAGCATATTTGCGAGGAAATATATGCGTATATATATATATATATATTCATAATAAAAGTAATATCTTCGTTTTCGCAGTCTTCATTTTCTTACTCACAACTTTG
This sequence comes from Copidosoma aretas, assembly GCA_030522625.1. Classification (NCBI taxonomy): domain Eukaryota; kingdom Metazoa; phylum Arthropoda; class Insecta; order Hymenoptera; family Encyrtidae; genus Copidosoma; species Copidosoma aretas. Next base: position 13,163 of record JAPYYV010007121.1, on the reverse strand, counting down.
AAGAACAACTTTGTCGATATATAGGTTGGCCGCTGTTCAGGTTACTCTGGGAGCCTTTATATAGAACGAGAGGAAGAAAGAGAAACAAGATTTCCTCAAAAGGTGGTTTTTGTTTTTTTAAGTATAAAAGCTAAAAACTTATGTCTAAGACTTATGATCTAGGCAAGTACACAAAAAAAGAGAAATGCAAAAATGTCTAAAGTACGAGTACTATATGTTAATGAAGAAAAAAAATTGTTTGGAGGAGAACGACGCAGGCGGAAGGCTGCACGCATGTACTCACAACACACGAAAGCACTTCTTATACCTCGCCGTCTCACACAAATTAAGCGCACAATATTGTCTTATAAATTTTACAAACTATGAAAAATTAACTTTCATCTATGCCTATTATTTTCAACAGATAATATAATGATAATCGATAAGTAGTATAGTAGTATGAAGTGTTTCGTTAATATACCGATATTTATTGTAGGGCGAAGTCGTCTCGCGCAGTCGAAATTGTTTGGTCATGGTTCTCCAATAGACAGATAGATCTCGTTGTACTCCATATTTTTATACATTTTTTTCAAGTGCGAGTGCACAAGAAAACGCGCACAATCTCTCACTTTTCACTTTATCTCTTTTTCTTCCTGATTGATAATTTTTCTGTCTCTCTGCTTGTGTGCGAGATTCTTTCCCACAGCTTGTGTTTTGCACTCAGCCGAAAACCAGCGACAGCTGTTGAATATCAAAGGCACATTTTTCTCTCTGTATTTGAACAACGAGCTTCCTTAATAAACTTCACAAACCTCAACCAATCTAATTGTTTTTTAAAAAGTTTTTTTCTATTTCCTATGTACATCTATGTATATATATATTTTTTTTGACATCAATGAATTCAACTATAGATAATTATGTGGCAACTGCAAATTATCGAGCAAGTCCAAGGAAATAAAAACAGATGAAATGTTTCAGCATGCAGGCATGAACATTTATGTTAAAACTTGCTGTAAAATAGTTGGAAAAATATTTTAATTTTTTTTGGAACTTTGTACGAGACAGTATATTATTGATTAAAAAAATCATATTTTACGCAGTAAACTGACTGACATTTTACTCAAGTGTTCTAAAATTTATCATATTAAAATTTTTCATGACTTCAAGATTTCATTTTTAAAACAACCAATAAAAAAAAACAATATTTTCCATCTTGAGGTATTATGCAAATAAAGGAATAAAATTAATTTGAAATGGTAAACTAAACAATTAAAAAACGTTAAAAACAAAAATAATCATTTAGGTAATAATAATAATCATCATAAAATGTTCAAAGTACAAGTGTTCAGAAATGTGCAATAACTGTGTGTATCTCCCAATTACAGAGATAGGGTAAAAGTTTGTTAATGTATCGATATGAATGGGAAACCTTGACACAATTTTTTTTTTTTTTATGGCTTTGCGTTGCCGGTTTTGTTGTTCATTGTTGATCAATTTTTGTTCATTTTGGTGATTTTTACTCACGGTATCACGTAGACTGCTGGCAGTGCCGAGGGGCGCTGGATGAGAGCACTTATGGTACTACGTACATGTCTGATCGTGTGAGAAGGCCGAGCAACACTGGCTGTTTACACAAAATAAAGAACAACTGAACGCTCTCCATCTCGTCGATAGGAAGAAATAAAAATGTGTGTGTTTGCCTAGTGAGGCTCTCTTGCTGCTTATACTTTCCATTTTTATATTATTTATAAATGCTACATGCTTTTTAAATGCTTATAAGTAGTAAATACATAATTATTGACGCAGCTGCAAACTTTTAGTCAAACAGATCTCTACCTTTTGACAGTGCGATTATTATGATTGCGTCCCTGAAGCAATTCTTAAAGTGAAATAAAAACAAACGAAGCAAGTGAGTTTGAGCTTTCCTCCTCTTGGCTGGCTTCTCGTTGATTTCCGTAGTTTTTTCGTAATATAAAACAAATACCTCTTCCCCCCACGCCCCCCCCCCCCTGCCTGACATTCCAACTACCCGGTGATAAATCAACGAATCGAAATTTTGATGCAAGAGCTTATCTTAAAACATTGTAAATAATCATTACCTTCATAACTTCCCGGAATTTTCCGATTTCCCGAGTGATTAGATCGCGCTTACTTTCTTCGATCTCGGCGTCATCAAGGTTCAGCATCTTAGGAATCACCACTGTTTTTACAGGCTCATCTGTTCATTCATATAATTTTGTTAATAATTTTAATTTGAGTTATGAGTATTTATTTTCAAGATTTAAATAACGAACCTGCGTTGTTCGAAATTGTTTCTAGACCAGTTAGGTGCTCATCGACGATTTGATGGATTCGTGTGACTGCTTCAGTATCTATGGCTTTCATATTATCGTCCATATAATCGTCATTGTCATCCGATTCAGAGGGCTCACTCTGGGTCTCATCTTGCAAAGGAGATGATCCTCCTTTGAGTTTTTTTCGTTTTTCAGCTGAAAAAATTATCACTCTTAAGTTACGTTCAGGTGAAAATGAAAATTTCATTGTTCGTTTTGTTTTGTAACATATGGTGCTAAAAAAGTCACAAAATAAACACAGGTAGCATATACCTTTGAACTGATCCAAAACAACTTTTGTCTTTGCATCAACTTTGACAACAAACTTTTTATTGCCGATTTCCATATCATGCAATATTCGGATAGCTCGCAAGCCAGCATCTGGGCCAGCATATTCACAAAAACCAAATGCTTGCACTCTTTTCCAGTTCATAACGTGACCACAAGCACCAAGTATTTGCCTGATCATATTGTCAGGAGCTCGGTCCATAATGTTGCCAACAAAAACAGTAACTGGTGGACCTGTCTCTCTTTCTCTTTTCACAAGCGGCTTTGGTGGTTCAGTCTTTGGTGGTTGAAGCTGTTGGAGCTGTGGCTGTGGTTTCGGTTGGTTGTTGTATCTCACAGCTGGTGCAGAAGTTTGCATTGCTGATACTGGTGTGGGCACCATCTAAAAACACAATAAAACACATCGAATGTCATCAAATCATATGAAGTACTCATAAAGTGAACTGTAACAGTTGAGAGCAGCATGTGAATAACTTAAATGAATAAAAAACAAAAATAAAATTTCATAACAGATTTTTTGAAAGTGATTTCTCTGGTAGAATAAGTTTGCATCGATAAAATAAATATTGTTGATTAAACACAAAAAAATTTGAACTTACATGAGGCATTGGCATCATGCCTCCTAACATGGGTGGCGGAGCGCCTACCATGTATGGCATTGGAGGCATACCCGGAATGCCCATCGGGGTCTGTCCAGGGTACGACATTTTGCCGAATAAGCACTTTGATCGGATCAAACGGAAAATGCTCTATCTGAAAGCACACGTGCAAATGCAAGTTGAACCAAACTGTTCACTCTTCGAAGCCATTCATCGCAGACCAGCAAGCGAGCTACAAGTACTAAGAGAGTAACGAAACAGATGTGTCACATACACAACCTGATCCACAATAACAACACGAGTGTAATGCAACTCAATGGAGCGAGTAGGTAGGCAAGGATTTAACGCACCAGAAAACAATAAGAGGGACAAAAAATAAATAAAAATATCAGAATCTTGCGCGAAAAAAAAAAAGTCGGCGAGGGAGCCAGAGAGGGGAAGTGCGGCGTGCTCGGTGCTCCGATTTTTACGCCAACAAAACAATGCTAACGTACAATCTGCAAATCGGATCCGGACGTTGATGAGCGACGAAGAATCAACGGTTCCGAATTGTCACACTCTGTTTTCTTTATCGTTCGCGAAATAAAGGACACACACTCGCACGGAACCTAACCACCAAAAACCTCTGGAGTCCCGAGAGGATGAACACTCGCGGTGTGCTAATCGCATCCGTATAACACAATTAACACATTAGAGCTCGCTTGCGGCGATACTTTTCCTCTCCTCCAGCATCCCTTGCACTCCTTGCAGCGTTGATCTTTGGTAAAACACTTACTCTGCTCCTAGTTTGCTGCACATATACGAAGAGATCAAGGAACTTTAGCCATGGCAAAAGAGAGAGTGAGGACGACGGGGCGAGGGGATCCGCACCGCACCACCGCGCGCGGAGATATGTGTGTGATACTGTGATGTGACTCTTCTTTCCTTGTCCTGTCGCGTCACATAACTCTTTTTATTCCCCCTGATATGATAAATATAACCGCTGCAGCGTTTCTTGATGATTATATTCACAATAATGATAAAACTATTACTTTTTTAAACGCACTCAGTACAGACGAAATGGGCGAGGTACTTATGCGGATGATTCCTCACACACGACCCGCGAGCCTGCAATGTCGCCGCTCGCCATTACAATTTTTGTCTGCTGTAGATGTACAGATCGACTCTCTGTAAGGGCGTGTGTGATGTTATTTTCAATAAGTTTGCGGCGATGAAAACTTGACTAAATTTATAAATTTAAACGAATTAAACAATTGAATGAAGAAGGTGTGAATGTGCCGCTATATGCAGAAAAAATTTGTCTCTGCAGCAGCCGGCAGATTTTGCGCGCGCAATTTCATCGCATTCAAATATATTATTTGACAATATCTAAAATGAGAATCACGGAATTAATGGAAATGAGAGACAAAATTCTGAATCCTGATTAACTTTTTTTTTTAATAATAATAACAAAGGGCGCGTTCGAATTAAATCGTTCGTTACTTGGATCGCGTTCGTTCGTAATGGAAAAAAACTAAATCATGAGAAATATCAGTGGCAAAGTATTGTTTACATGAAACTGGTGTGCTTTTGCAAACAAAAAAGCTTAACCATAGAGTTTTAAACACAAATCATTTTTAATCGCGCAAAGGAACAATCCAAGAAAGAAACGATAGAATTCGAACGGGCTTGAAAGGTTTACGCTCACTTATTTTTTAAGATTATCATCTGTCAACAAATCATTTAATTAATTTCCAACATTTTTGAACATTTCACTGATGGGTAAACAAATTGTATTTGCAACTTATACACCCTTCGACATAATATATGTGTCTGGACAAACCATTTTATCTTAAATACATCTTAAGACATCTTCAAGTTAGGTGGCATTAAAACGTATACGTCAAGAATACGAAAAGGTTACGCATAGTCATAGTACGCACTACCGGCACTACGGCACTACCCATATATTGTCGTGTCAGTTGTATATTCAAAAACTTGTCCAATTGTATTTGTGCGTTTAGGTCTTCACGTCTTCAGCTGCAATATTTTGTAAAGCACGCAGTTCTTGAAGAAAAATAAGAATAATCATTCTGATGTAAACAAAGGAACGACTACTGAAGTCAGATACACATTGTATAATGTATTCCAAAAGTATCATTACAAAGGAAACTTGATATCCGGCAAAGTATCGTGTATCACAAAAGATTCAGCAACATTTCGAGTAATTTGTGTTCTTAAAGGTTCCAGAAGGCACATACCGACATACGTAAAAATCACCTCGACGGTGCAACACATCCGAAAGAACATCATTTAAACTCTATACTCTTGCAGAACTCAATACAGGATTAATTATGAAAAAGAAAATTTTGAAAATTTTGTCATTCTAATGTTCATTAAGTGCATGAAACCACACACATTTATTTTGAATTTGACAAAAACATTGTGATCGCAAAAAACTTAAAACTAATTATAACGCGCTGCGCGTCACTCTTCTGTAAAGCCGGCTTTAGGAATACAAGGTGGCTTTGCGAACGCAGCTGATCGGCATCTTGAAACGGATACTTTTTTTTTGTGAAAGAAAGACAGAGATAGAGAGAAACCTTTTATACTTACCTATATAAAATATAAGCGCAGAGTCGTGTGCGAGAGAGAAAATGGCAGAGAGCAAGTTGGCCGTGTCAAGGAAAGAGTTCTAACGTTGACGAGGAATTTCTCTGCGAGTACGCTTCCTCGAGTTGTTGGAAAAAGTTCGGCTGATCGAGGACGAAGTGATGTTTGTGATTTTTCGCGAAGGTAAGTCGGTGTTGCCTAAAACGTTCTCGCTTTCAAGGGCGATCGTGTTGGCTGGCGAGCCAAGAAGCAGCTCTCGCTCACTGCTCCAAATTCCTGCTCGCTCGGGATTTTCGGGCTCTTGGTAGTCTTGGTCGAACGGGCGGGATTATTTTGGCTCTGCTGTGTGCGGCGATTGCTGGGGGACGATATCGACGCCGGGGTTCGCGTATTTTTCGTGCCTCGGGACGAGGAAAGGCTCTGTTCTCGGGGGCCGAGCTGTCGAATCTTTTTCTCCGTCCCAGTTACTTGAGACGCCAGTAAAATTAATTTGTAACTATATGCTGGTGATGTCCGTCCTGGGAAAGAGTTCACAGACTCGCGGTGATTTCACAGAGTGGATTGTGTGATAGTTAAGTATTTCGTTGATTACTACGGTGCAAATTAAATTTGGTATAACTTACGTTGTTTGTAATATTTGGATATGTACGTAGATACACACTTGTGAAAGTGAATACTTGAATAGTATACCCGGTACTATTATAGTAGCCCTAATATGTATACAACATTTATTGAGATTTGATATCTTGTATGTACATATACAGGCAATTGTATTTGTAGGTCGTCTGCTTTTTTTATTTTTTTTTATTTTTATTTGTACGTGCATATATTTTATGGATTGGCAGGTGGCTGAGGTGGCTTGTCAGAATTTGTTTTGATCATCAGCTTATGTATACAATTCTTAACCTTGTTTAATAGCAGATTTCGTACTTTTTTTAAGAAACATCGCAAGTAACAGCTGAATTTTTTACACACGATTATTACAGCTGTTAAGGATGTGTTAGTTGTCACTTTAGAATAGTGTGTTTCTGTTTATGAGTCGATTCTAAATATATATACATCCATTACTTTTTATCCAATCTTTATTGTTATAATAATCAATTAAATTTGTATTCTGTTGATAACTTTTTTTACAGATTATTTATTTTAACTAAAAGGATATAATATGGCACCGAGAAGAGCTGAGGAGTTCCCTCTGAAAAGAGTTGCAGCATTAGGCTGTCGCTTACCATCCCGTCTTCCTGCAGGAGAAATTCTAACAGACATTACAGGAAAATCGTGGAAATTAGGTGATTCAATAGGTTGTGGAGGTTTTGGAGATGTTTACCTAGGTAAGTCTTACTATATTATTTAATAACCAATTGATACTCTAGAACAGATTCAACATTTCTCAACTTATTTTAGCATCAAATGATATCAATAAACCAGTTGGTCCAAATGCCAAATATGTCATTAAAATTGAGCCCCATGAAAATGGACCATTATTTGTTGAAATGAATTTTTATATCAGAGCAGCAAGGAAACCAATGAGTGAGTCTTTATCCAAGTAAAAATTAATCGATGTATGTTGGAGGACTTATTAAGCTAATTTGAATCTATTCATAGTTGAAGAATGGTGTAAAATACAAAATTTACGTCAAGTGGGCATACCAAGCTACGAAGGATCAGGTTCTCACATGTATAAGAATGAACGGTATCGATTTTTAGCTATACCCCGTTATGGACAAGACGTGGGAAAATTTTTTATTTCAAATGGCCGAAAATTACCCAACAAGCTTATAAATAGTTTAGCTGTTCAAATGGTGAGTGCTAATTGAATGTGTAACTTACTGAAAATATCATTTTTACCAACTATTAACATATTATTGTTCAGTTATATGCATTGGAGTACATTCACAGTAAAGGTTATGCTCATTCTGATGTTAAGGGGTCGAATATTTTGTTAAAAAAAAAGTGCGACCAAGTCACTCAATTTGAAAAAGCACGAGCCTTTCTCGTTGACTATGGTTTAGCTTACAGATTCCGTACTAGTAATGGTGTGCACAAGCCTTTTGTGCATGATGAAAGAAGAGCTCACGAGGGGACATTGGAGTTCACATCTCGTGACGCTCATCACGGTAGTAAGTAGAGATTCAAACGAAATTTGAGTAATTCTGTTTTCATCAAGTTGATATTTTCCATTCTTGTCATTTTCAGCACATTCAAGAAGAGGAGACTTGGAAACATTGGGATATAATTTACTTCAATGGTTGTGTGGGAAGTTACCATGGGAAGATGATAATGGTGGCCTATCTCCATCTGCAAATCCAGATAAAATTCATGACCAGAAAGAAAATTACTTGTTGAATGTGAATTCTTTTATGAAAACATGTTTTCAGGAAAAGAAGCCACCAGGTTAGTACATAATACTTTATTCCTGCGGGAAACTTTTTCAGGTGAAAATTCTCAACTTTGTGGTTTTTACAGAAAATATAACAAATTACATGATATACATAACCACTTTGAAATTCGAGTCGAGACCGGACTATGCGTATCTGCGAAGCTTGTTCAGACAAGATATGAGTTTTGAAACTCTTTTTGGTAAAAGGATGTCTTTTGCAAACGAAAATTCCGCAGCCATCAAGAAAAAAAATAACAGACCGTATCTGCGGGAGCGAAAACCCTGTAGACCCCTCAATCGTGAAGTATGTATCTATATTTCTCTTCTGATTGGTAATCATAGGGAAAGTCATGAAGTATAAATCATCCGCCTAATGTCCTATTGAATTAGGCTAGAATCCAATCACGAAGCCATAAATAACGTTTTTCGTGTCCTTTTAGATTCGAATCACGCGAAATACTCAGCCGACAGTTGAGCAGGATAAGGAGATCGATGACTTTAAATGGGAGGAAGTGTTGGCTCGTCACCCAGACAGGCTGGCGAAGATCAGTGCTCAGCCGACCTCGTCGCCGCTCACTCCGCCGCCGTCGCCAACGCCCCCGACACTCCCCACCTACGCCATGCTCGCCCTGCTGCAGCGAATGAAGGAGCGACAAACTGGTTTGGTGAGACAGCGAACGAGCTCTAAGTCTTCCGAGTAAGTGTTTTTTTTTTTTTTTTCTTTTTTTCTTCTCTTTATCTCTTTTCCTTATAAACATGTGTTTTATTGATCGTTTTTACTTTCAAGCGTAGAATTTAGACGTGAGAGTACTCTATCCGTGTGGATTTTTTTTTCTGTTTCAGTAATGAACTGAAGGCAAAGTGGATGACACCAGCAATGGAAGAAGTAGCTTTATTACGGAAAAAGAATCAGGAGCAGCTTGAAAGTAAAGCCAATCAAACCAAAAGACTCACGCGTTCTCGTGTGGCGCAGCTTAAACGTACGTATTATTACGATCAAACAATTTTGATCGCGATGAAATACAATTTTTACTATAATTTTTGTTTTAGGAAAAATATCTAGTATTGACAAAGCGCAAGCGTCAAGAAACTATTCTAAAAAGCGGAAAATTGTACATTAAGCTAACAATTTAGTAAGCAATTCGTAATGAGAAGAAAAAAGAAAAAAAATACAAAAAATATCAAACGTTCGGAAAAAAATCGTAAATTTTTCGTATATAAAATCAAATAATGTAAGTATTATTAATGGTTAGGTTAGACTTTTGACGTTCCTGCGAGAGGACAATATATAATAAGACTCGCGTAATTCTCGCCACTTTTTCGTAAGACTGCCTTATATACCAGCGCTATTTGATTACATAGCTTTGGTGATTAAAACATCTTCTCGATCGTTCATCCATCTCTTTATTTCTTTTACACATTTTCTGTGAATCAAACGTCATTATCTTTTAATGCAAAAATGAACCATCTTTTAATGAACTACACTAAGATTGTGTTCAAATTAATAGTTAATCGTGCAAATATTAAACAAGCTTTTACCTTCCGTTTTTAAATATTTATTTTCGATTTCATTTAGATTTTAAATACTTTGTTAAAACTTTATATCTGTATAATGGCATGACAGCAGGTCATAGTCATGGGGTCGATAATGTTGATAGCACGGCCAATATTACTTAGCATTTTTATTGCGTTGCAAGCAATTGTTTGTAAAAATTTATCCGATTTTTAAAAATCAACTATCCAAAGTCTCGGTGAAATCGTTGATACAGAAAATTCTTCGTTTGTAAGTGCAAAGCTTCAACGTTTTCCTTGAGCAAACGAACTAATTGATCAATTGTAAATACGTAAAAAAAAATTTTTTTTTCATGATTTATTTGTGATAATTAAAGTATATAATAATATTAATTGTTAAGTTGAGCGTACCTGTGCCACTGACACGTTTATGAAAAAGATATATATTAAATGAAGAAAATAAAGGTCAAGTAGCCGATGCAAATAATCAGTCGGGGTTTCAACGAAAAAATAATTATTGCTTTCGATGTGAAAGGCGCGGAAAAAAAAGAAGTAAATCATGATGTAGTACGAAAATTATTATTATAATCATTATTATTATGGATCTTTATTTGTATGAATTGGATACGAATATTTGATAATAATAAGCAATAGCGTAAAAATTGTAGAGTTCTTTTGTACACTTCCATCTTAATCGCTTATATATAAAATGTAAAATGTCCATATTGTACTACAGAAATATAGACTCACGATGTGCATTTACTAAAATACTCGCCTCACTTGATTTCCTTCGCTCTTCCTCGTCATCCTTGGTCCATACGTGTGTGTCATATTGTACGGCCCACGATCTGCACACACTTTGTTCTTCAACTGCTTGTACAAGATTGTTCAAAAAAACAGTAATTCATCCGATTCGAAATTTTCGCAACTCGGAGCCAGAGTCGACCGGCAAAATAGACCGAGGAGAACGAAGCCCAAGAACAAAAAATTCCTCGCTCATCCTGAAGAAAGAAGACTCGGCAGCTCGGCACGCTATGCGAGACAATAAATCCAAACTTTCCATTATTCCACGTGCGTGCGCGCGCCGGCTCGCTCTCTCTCTCTCTCTCTCTCTCTCTGCAACGTCCACCCGCGGCGGAACGAGCCCCCGTCGATTTTTTGAGGCTCGACAAAAAAATAAGACGGAAGTAGAGGACGGGCTTGATCAACGATTCCGATCGAAAGCGCCAAACGTCCATCGCACATCACGCGCGAGAGTACGCTTGTAAAGAAAAAGCGCCGCTGCAGCCGGAAAAGCGTATTATGTATACGTGTAGATGTGTCCCTCCGCGAGTCGCTGTTCAAAAGGCGCCGCGCCCTTCCCTCTTTCTCTGTGTTTGTTTTTTCCAAGTTTCTGCTGCCTGTCGGACAAGTGCAGTGTGTTCCTCTCGCGTACATGTATACATACATATAACTCGAACCGGACGCGCGAATTACGCCCGAGTCGAAATTTGTGCCGCATGAAAAATTGGGATGGGGGAATATAGTGATGCACACACACACGGGATATGGGGCCGAGAGCGCTGGATCTTTCCGTTCTGATGTACAATAATTGCAATCCAGAGCTCTGGCTCGTGTTATTTTTGTCGCCGCGAACGAGCGCGTTTTTATTCTCGAAAAAGTCAAGGGCCTATATAGCGTTGCGTGGTTTCACGAGTTTAGGGCCCGATCGGACGGATCTATCAGCTTTTTCACGAAACTTCACGAGCTTCATCCTCCGAGCTACTTATGTACTTGTACACTTTGGCCGGCGCTGTTTGCGCAGTACGCGAGTATCGCAGAGAAATAAGCTGAAAACTAGCTTGAAAGCACTCGAGTGTCGTCGGAGGATTATTGGCCCTTCGGCTGTCGCTTCGCCGGAGCTAAAGAACACACTTGCCCCGCGTCCCTCCCCCGAGCGCGCACGATATATATATATATATATACAGAGGCGTCATTCATTCAAGTTCATTCATTCGTTCGGTCAAAGGCATCACGTGCATATGTTACACACACATACTCTATATTCTCACTCCTCATACAACGAACCGCAAGGGGGTGACAAGCCAGACCGTATGAACAACATATTTTTGTGGACTGTAAAAAAAGCGTGCCAAGCATCGATGACGAAAGCGCGCAGCTCTGTGCGCGCTAAATTAAAAAGGCCGGCGTGCTGAGCAAATGAGTAATTTGGTGGGATGGCCGTTATTATTATTATTATTATTAATCATCAACGCTCTGCATACTACGATGAATAAATAACATTTGCCCAAACGCGGAAAGCCCGGAATATAGGCCGGAAAAAGTCATTAATTTGCCCTGAGCTATCTTCCACGAGTGTTTTTTTACGAGATGTATGATAAAAGAAGACATCATTTTTTTCTACGGACGGAATCCATTTCGAGTAAGTGATACTGAGCCAAGCATATTATAGCATATATACGTGTATTATATCGCATGCGTGTTACCTATTTTTGGACATCACGGGCGCCTTTTTGGTTTTTGGACCAGACGCATGTTTTTCCGCGGCATAGTTACTATTGGAATAACTTTCCATCACAATTTTGCCCATCACTGAAAAACGCAAGACACGCGAATAGTTTATTTTGCTTGATTCATCATTTCTACAAAACATAATTATAACGACATTTCAATAAGGACGATGTATCTAATAACATATTATGTTTTATTTCACTCGTTTGTGCAGCTATCGGTAATTAAGATCGAGTTATCATCTCGCGCCTCTACCTCCTCATAACTATAAGTACCTGTGCATCGTGTTTTTGTAAAATAGATTTTCGTCGCTTATTTATGTACAATATAATTATTTATTCATACCACTTATACGACAATACAATTAAACGTAATAACAGTGCTTTCGTTCACAGCTGTGCGTGAAAAAGCCTTGCTCTTGTTCAATACAGAGACAGTAAAAATTTCTGTACTCGTAATACTGTTATAAAATCCGATCACGATTTTGCTGGATCGTCGGATATGATTAGTTCCGCATGCACTTGTTATTTAATCCATCGTGCAACTATATTATGCATACAATATCACCGATTATTAATATATATATATATATATATATACGCTCATAAAACAACCGACTCGATCTATTTTCAATCGCAAACCACAAAACAATGTTATTTCCATGTGCCCGCAGAGTTTTATTAAACAATATAATATATTTGCATGCCTTGTATGTGTATCATAGAAAAATTATACAGAATCGCGAACTCGTCGACCGGAATTCCCGTATGCATACGCGCGTATACTTACATCCTTCGCCCGTGTACGGAAGCGCCTATGCGCCACACTCTATCACCCTTGCTAGAGTGCCAAATATCTCGAAATATCTCGATGAGGAAAGGAACCCCGAGTTCCTTTCCTTGTAAAAGTGCATATATTTGTGTCATGTAAC
>JAPYYV010007119.1:0-21807 GCA_030522625.1 Copidosoma aretas | reverse complement strand
AATTTTTAATAGTTATAAAACAAGAAAAGGATATGTAGAAGTATATAAAAATCGGTACAAGAAATGGAAAAATATTTGAATACAAAATTTACATTTACAAATATTAAGTAGGAAATTTAAAATGATAACTCACTATTGACTTCTATCAATAATTGATTATAAAATGATAAAAAGTAACCAAAGAAAGGTTTAAAACAGTTTCTTGAATAATAATGATTGCGTAAAAATTATATACATATACATATGTATCAATATTAACCTTAAATAACAAAAAGTCTTTATCAGATTTTAATTAGTAACAATCATTTGATAAATCAGTGAAATCATTTAATTTATTGACTATATTTGTTCGAAATTTTAGCGAATTTTTAAGAGATCGTTCTGGTTAACTACAATTGCACACACATGTATATATATATGTTTTAAAAATAAACTTTTGTATTTATTATTCAGTCATGAGAATAGAAATATTGAAATAAGGGGGTTCGCGCGCAGAGCGCGCAGGGGGCGATGCCCTCCTAGTATGTGTATATAAATATAGTAAGATATATATATTGTCTACCATTGCTTCTGTTGCATGTTCCGTAGCTATTATCATAATTATTATCTAGTCTGTTGCGTAACTTTGCTGTATCGGGTTAACTTCTTTGTTGTTGTCGTAGCGCGAGCGCCCGGTTTCCCCGTTTCTTATCTGCGCTTTATTGTTTTGATCTTTTCTTACATCGTTCTAGAGATTTTGGCACTGTTTAATGTTGTGATATCTGAGACCACAGTATATGCAGCCATCCTGTGGTGCTACTTGGGTATAGGTCTGTGTTACATGTGTTCTTTTATCTAATGTGTTCATTTTGCCGTTTTTCGCGTCTGACAACAACTTCTAGCAGTCCCTCGTTTGGTGTGTACCGTGTCTGTTGCAGTATAGACATTTTTTATCATTTCTTAACCGGTTATTCTCTCCTATTGTCTCGGTTGCCAAGGGATATGTCAATTCGTCGTTTTCAACGAGTAGCACGCTTTCTGCAAGTCTTATGTGTGCCCTGATTCTCGGATGCACCAGATCGCGGAGTCTGTGCTCGTTTTCAATTTTCTGTGCTGTTACTGAGGCCTCTTGTAGCGATCTCGGGTTGGAGCTCAGTACTTTGCAATCGAGCCGGTGACATAGTCCATTTATTAGTTGTTTTATTGTCTTTTTTTCCTTGTTTATTTTGATTCTGTGCTTCCCCTTCCTTGTCAAGTCTAGGTTCGAGTCGTACGTCATTATTATCCTATTGTGTAATTCTTGGACGCTAAGTGTGTAGCTTTCAACACTTTCATATTCGTACTGTCGAATAACCTTGAGGTTTGCTATGAACGTGTCTACTTGCTTCAAAACTCCATATGTTTCTGTCACCTCGTGTATTAACCATTTGTTAAAAAAGTGATAGTTTCATCGGATCTCTGTTACACAGAGATATAATTCCTGATAAATGGCTGAGTGATGTGTGTTCGTTATGCTGTGGTCTTGCGGACAGCCACGCATTCGGAGAGGGGGAGCAAACTGTGTTGTATATGTTGTTTGCCGGGTAAAATCATGCTCTCTCTCTCTTCGTTACTGTGTTCTCGAGATTGGGAGTGCAGTGGGGCTGTCAGTCTCAAGTATCCATTGTCGTGCAGTATCCTTTAGTATTCGTCCCTATCTTCGTTCCTACAGTTTAAGTCCCTGTTGTATCCGTTTCGTACTATTGATGTCTCATCGAATCTGACCTCTATATGTGATGCAGTAGTCGGTACCCCCCATAGCCCCTCTCTCTACAGAGAACTTACCTCTGTAGTCACGCATGACTTCACGAGCCCAATATGGCCTCATAAGTTTACAAAATAGCATTGATCTTTATTACAATTATACAGATATTTCGATAATATTCATTAGTGTGAGCCGTGTTGTTGATAAAATCGACTAGAATACACACCAAAGATGGTATGTGGAAGGTCCACATACTTCAAAAGCCCTGCATATCACCTTCCGTAAAAAAAATGCTCAAAATATAGGCTGGCACGTTGAGATTATTGCCCCTAAATAATAGAATCCAAGACTCTCTTTCAAAATCAAATACTTTTAGTGATCAGTGTATGCGCAGATATCTTTAAAAGCAGTTGTTGGAGAAAAAAATGTTTTAGTAGAAAGTCGTAGGAAAAAAAGAAGAATTTTTATTAGTATGTCTGATCGTAATTCAAGCAAATCTACATTTTATTAGGTACCATGCATCTTTACCTCAGCGTGCCGGCCTATATTTGGAGCACTTATCTACAGTAAATGATATGCTCGGCTTTTCAATTATATTGTGAACTTTCAACGCGCTGTATTAGGCTCATGATCTTGTCGATTTTATCAACAACACTGCTCACATTAATAAATATTATCGAAATATCAGTATCCTTGCACTCACATTAATGCTATTTTATAAACTTACGCGGCCATTTTGGTCTCGGGACGTCACGCGTGACGACAAAGGTAAGTTCTCTGTTGCGTTTCGGTTCCCGTTCGTGGATTGTGGCTATTCACCGCCTGCGTCATTATTTCAGTCCTATTTGATGGTCCGTCTTGTATTGCTTGTGCCGAGGTTGCCATGTCTCTTTTAACCCGTTGGGTAGTTTCTCATGCTATTCGTGCGGTTGCCTTGTTCATCAACAATTGCAAACTTCTCATGTTCTCACTGGATAGTGTGCTTGTTATATTAGCCTATATTTTCTCCTCTTCTTCGAGAGTTAGATCATCTAAAAGTATTTTTGTTGGGATCCTGTTATCGGGGTCGATTAATATTTATTTCGCGTTAACTTTGTCTGTTATTCCCAAGTGTGTTTGCTACCTATTTTCTGCTTCGCTCATTTGATGCATTGCGATTTCGTCATCGGCCAATAATTTTTCCGAGCCCTGTACGTGGAAGTCAGCGCTTTGTTCCACGTTCATCATTTCCTGTTTGTTGTAAACTGTGGGTCCTCTATTTCTGGCGGACCTCTTTCATTACCTAGTCCTGTCTCCTTTTAGTATTATCCTTAGATTTCTAGGTCGGATGACTAGATCTGTTCTTATTTTTACGATCCTATTTTTCTTATTTTTCTCGGGTGGCTGCGTATTTATGCTATGCGGTACCTTACCGTTTCGCCCGCGTTTTCTAAAATTTTCTCCTTTTTTTTCTTAAATAATATTCGGGGTGTGTGCAGCAGAAATTCCCTACTATACTTATTTTTAATTTTTGATGCCGTCAATTAGGGACGATGCGTTAGTCTTTGTTTGTTATATTTATTACTATTGGCTCAGCAGATTTATTATTCCGCAAGCCAATCGATATATAATATATACGTATGTAGTTATGCGTTTTTCATATAAGAAGAGTGTAAGGATTTCGTTCTCGGCCTATTTTGTAAGTGCCTCATCCCAATGTATTCTCGGGGTTCAAAGAGGGGAGAGGGCGATGTAACAACATATTTTCACTTACCATGTTTCTGCTGTCCAGATTATGAGTGTGAGTGCACTGATCCGCATTATTTTCCTCGATCCTTGTCCCTGGCCTCGTTGTACGGAATGTTTTGGTATGTTCTTTCTTATTATTTTTACAATTTCTTTAAAAATTTTGTAAGAGACTAAAAGAAGTGAGATGTTACTGTTACTGAAACTTCATTCAAATAATATTTAGTGCATGTAATTCTAAATATAAAAGTTTTGATATAACAGAAGTGACATACATCATAAAAATCATTAAAATGTCATTCTCGTTTTGCTGAACGAAAATTTATGTAATATAAGATAGCCGAAGCTACATACAATTTCACATCAAAATATGATGTTAGACACATTAGTTCAGGCCTGACTATGATTAATATTATTAGTCAACCTTACAATTACTGATTTATACAGCCAATTTCATATCATATAGCAATTAATAGTGACTTTATTCTACATGTTAATATATATTTCTTCTTAAAATTAATTTTACTATCCCTTCTTGTAAAATACGTTCTCTTTGATATAATCAATATTATGTTGGTACTTGGCCTACACAAATTAGGTACACTAATTTTACGCGCAATATAGAAATACTTAATGTTTACTTACGATTTACCGAATTTATAGAGTAATCAGTGGAAATACTAAAAATCAATTTTAAATCACCTCACAATGGAATTTTCAATCAAATGACACTGTAAACAAAACGACTTGGTCGTATCGGCTCAATACAGACATATATGCATACTACTTACAGTATGTATATAGACATTTATGCAGATGAAACAACTACACCTTATCTATAGGCGTACATGCCAGTATACCATTCTCTATAGAGGTGTAGGTATAGTGTACTCTGCAGAGTGTATTGACATGCCTGGACTCCGCGGTCGTTGTCCATTGCGTTGCATGTTTGTTCGTCTCTGCTGAATGTGCGCTTGGCAGGCACTTCTCTTTCTGCTGAATGAGTGTGTTGCCGTATTGGCGTTTCCACTGGTTGGACTGTGACTTTGGTGTCGAAACTTATTGAAACCTATAAGTGCGGAATGGAAAATGGAAAGGCGAAGGCTGCTGAACAGCCACGTGCGTGTTGCTGATCAACCGAGTCGTTGTGCAGCTGTTTCTTTATCTTGTTTCGATTGCCTAGATTTAGTTGCGATTGCTTGATTGTGCGACAAGCTACAAGTTTTGCACCGAGACTGATCTCGCCCAACACGTTGAGCGTCTGCTACCGAGACGTCGACGGTGACCTGACGCGCTTTAGTTTGGCACGCCGTTGCTGAGCGGTCATAGTCTCTTTATCGCCAACAACGTCACCAACTTAAGGTCTTCCGTCTTAAGAGCACTATAGGTACATTGTTCGTCTCCGGCATAATTTATATCTATTTTTAAGTTAAGGACAAATTTGTAAAGCGAGCGATATAGTTAATAGTATTTAATCTTTGTACTGTATGCTGTCTGGATGTAGGCAAGAGTATGTAAAGTCTGTGTAGAGCAGAGCGATTCGTGCAATTTAGTTTCATATAAAGAATGTGACAACGCAAATGATTGTCTTATGTAAACTCCCCTTTATTTATTAATTAAAGAATTTGAAATAATCTTGGATTTGTGATATCGTATTTCCTTGGTACTCCTTCCTTATACACAATAGATAATGATACAGTTCACGAACAGGTACTATTTACTAATAATTTATCTGTTGTACACCTATTACAATAATGATTGTTGCATTATTTATCAATTTAGACGACGAATGTATATGTTTAAGAACTCAGAAATCACGATTTTTCGTTTTACTTTTCATAGTTTTGCATTTTTTTGGAGGTTATGTTCGCTACAAATCGAAAAAGTCGTAAAGATCCAGTCAAGCCAATTTAAGTACAAGTGTCTTAGAGTAACATTATTTAAATCTGTTGAGATTTGTAGTAAAGGTTGATGGTTTACTAAAAAAAGTCATTATTTCTAGTATAATTTAAATATATTGAGGTTTTGGTAGAATCTACTATTAATTTCCACTGTTTTCTTCCTATCGTAATAATGATTATTAAATTACTCATTAATTGAAACGTCGAAAACATCTGTTGTAAAACTTAGAAATCACATTTTCTCGTTTTTATAGTTTTGCACTTTTATTGGAGATTTTGTTTGCTAAAAATCGAAAAATTCGCATTCATATAGTCAAGCCTATTCAATGACGAATAATAAAAAAAAAGTTATTTAATTCGATAGAGATTTGTAATGACGTTAATTTTTTTCCAAAAATAAGTCATTTTTTCCTACTTTGAGGGAGGGAGACTCTTCCACTCTTGCCGGCCGGAGATGGAAAATGAGTATAGTTACTCTGCGCATGTGCGAAAAGTCTTGGTTGTTGGAAATATTGTTTTGTTATTGTAACCATACCAGTTTTACCACAATATTAAAGATATTTTATTGCATCGATATCAGAACTCAAGGTTTACCCTTCTGAGTAGTTTTTTGTAAATACATTTGTAATTCCACTTGTAAACACACTTATAACAACATTTGTAATTTTACTTGGAAATCTACTTGGAATCACTTATAAGGTTTTGGTTTGGAGATGCCATCAGTAATTACAAGTTGAATTCTAAGTGAAATTACAAGTACCGATAAAAGTTATATTTTTTAAGAACACAGTTTTAGGAATAATTAGTCGTACCGATCAAAGTTTTTTAGTGAATCATAGTTTAAGATGCTGGACATCTGATATTAAGTTGATCATTTATTTAAAAATCTTGCTGTCATCGGGAATTGAACCTGGATCAGTCGCGTTTACAGCTGATACGCTTATCCAGTGCACCAAGCCTGCTATAACTCGATTCCGCTTAAAGTATGTATTAAATTTATGTTTTATAAATTCGAAAAGACATCAAATTAATGTCTTGCTAATTATAAGTTTGGATGTCTCTTTTACTTATAATTGCAGTTATCTTAATGCTGTCATTTCATTGTCTTAAAATGATAACTGGGAAGTCATTCGACTTTGATAAGATTTTGATATTACCCAATATGATATCATTAAAAGTAATATCTTAGAGTCATCATTAAACGACGTCTTACATATATCATTAGAAAGTCAATCATATTATATCTTTAACATATCATTTGTACTGATATCTATGCCGTATCTTTCAGACAACTTCTTATGATATCAGGGAAACCGACAGTGTCGGTTGTCACCTCAATGTTTTGTGGGCTTGTACAGGACGGAGGCACTACGTCACAGCTCGCAATACCAACAAAGCGTGGCATTATCAGTGGCGCTGGACTAGCAGATGCTTGGCCTAGCGTATCTGTCTACGTAGGCAAAACACCGCTAAAACCAAGACGTAGAGATTATACATTGTTCTCTAGCCTTCTGCCGTCGACTTTGCTAGCGTGGTGCCACTGACGCTGCCACGCTGTGTTAGTATTGGGAGTTGTGACGTAGTGCTTCTGTCTCTGTAGGAAATTTTCCGCCAAAATCAAGACGTTTTACTAACAATATACGTACAAGTACATTGTTTTTATTTATGTACTGATATTTATAGACAATTAAAAAAAAATTTCATAAACAAAAGCCTCTTTCATCCTTTCTCAAAATAATCTGGGTTCAAAATAAGCCCGATGCAAGTTTTGGCACGATATGGCGCTAAGGGTAAAAATTACTCTATTTAATTTTGTTGTTGTACGCCATGACAATTAACTTTTCCAAAAACATAGTACTATGTATGTCAAATGGCACTAACTCATAATTATATGTCGTACGTTTTAAATCTAAAATAGTGAATTTAATATGGTAAACTATGTTTTAAATTTCAACAAATTTTAAGTTAACATTTTTTTTAAGTTAACATGATTTTCATTCCAAAAATTAAAGATACTTGGAATCTGAATTTTGAATCATTTTGCGCCATATTAGATTGTCCATTTTAAATTTCAAAAATATAACAGAAGATAAGGGTCAGTGCTTTTTTACACTGATCGAATCATGTTTTTGAAAAAGTTAATTTTTGCTACGTACGATAAAAAAATTAAATTCGTTTTTTTTTCACCTTTAGCGCTATCCTGCTCCAGTATAGACCGAAACTATTTTGAAAGAGGACAAATAAAGCTTTGTCAGAAAAATAATTCAATGAAATAAGCGGTCTATGGTACTTAAAAATATAATTCAACTCTCTTAGCTTAGAAATGAGGGTTAACGATTGAGCGCAAAACATTGCACAAACTTACTTAATTTGTATTTTATTGGTTCATTTTTTCATTTATTGGCTAAAAAATTCGGAATCTTCGCGATAATACTAAAATTTAAATCTTTGACTTTCTACTGACGTTTATTACGTAACTGGGGGAGGACTTGAATTTTGTATGATTTATACTCTAATGGAGCCTTATCGATCCTATAGTTTGACGTTAAATGACTGATTTATACATGTATACATGCATCTACCTATAATATATAGTGACTCGTCTGGGATTTCCAAAACATACCCTTTCTCTGTATCCCTAACGTTCGCCCCGGGACTTCTTTACAAATATATTTTGACCATCTTACAGTCGCAGTCTATTGATTCCCTCTAAGTAAGAAAAAATTATGTTGCTTGGTCCGTTGTTTTTATTAGGTTACAAATTTTCTCGTCCCTCCTCACCCTCGCATCTCCAACAAAAAATAAAAATCCCTCTTATCGTTTTCCTGTCACTTTTTGTACGCGCACCCCCCCCCCCCCCCCCCCGTTGCCTTGCGCTCTTCCACGAATATTTGATGACCTGCACTGAGATCGTTTCACATACCCCAATAGAGTAAAAATGTCATAATTAATTTATGAAATTTTGGAGTTTTCAAGACAAACTTTAGTAAGTACTTCTCTGATCCATACACATTATAAGAGAAAGTTGTTAGCATGTTCGTTTTTCCAACCAATGTCTGTTTAGGTGTATTCTTGATCCTTTCTTATCCTCTTTTCATACTATTTTAGTTATTGTTTTGTAACATATTTTGAACTTTAGGCTGTATATTGATTTTTATAAAATTTCTAATAAATTTTCTGAGTAACAAAGTTTTTTTCACTTACCTATACCATGTTAAGCTCAATTTAGTTTATAAAAGAATCTTTTAAAATACCATATTTTTTATTTATTTATTCTTACTCATTTATCTACTCACCAAATATTGTACATAAATATAACTATCAGTTAACATTTTTCTGTATCATTTTTTAAGTGAGTGATTAAATTTTCATTACTAGACTATTGGAACTATAACTAATACATTCCAGCAAGGAGGCACTAAGTGTGCCTGTACACTGGAGTGGTATACTTAAAACTATATATAAACTCAAAACTAAAAATATAAAAGAAAGTTAAATAAGAGACAGAAAACAGATTTTTTAATAACATTTCAAAAGAGGGAATGTTAGCACAATAATTATTTAATTGTACTTGTTGTACTTTATAATCTTTTGCACCAGTCTTTCAAATTTTTTGTTTTCTCTTCTCCGTCTTATATTTCTCAAAACTTTCAGTATATGAGGCAGTTTATTGAATAGTGTAATAGATGTATATTTGTAACGACATTTTACACTGTTTAAACTATTTAAAAGCGGAATACTTCTATTTCTAGTTTTACTTATGCCAGTCAAGTACATGTCCTGCAATGTTCTCTGTTCGTATATTAGACATTGATAATTATAAGCTTGCAGTATTTCAAGTGGTTTTAATTCAATGCTTATGTTGTCATATTTACTATTGAAAATAATTTTTATGATTTTCTTCTGTAATGATTTGAAAGGGCCCAAAACATTTTGATGTGCAAATCCCCAGGCTAAGATGCCGTAAATCGCGACACTGTAAAATAAAGCATAGTATACAGAGAGTAGTTGACTGGTTTTTAGTATGAATTGTAGCCTGTAGAAGACAAACAGTAAATATTAGTTTTCTTTATAATACTGTTGATATGACTATCCCATCGAAACTTACCATCTAAGGTCAGTCGGAGATACTTGGCGTCACCCCTTCTACTGATTTCAATACCATTAATCATGACAGAAAAATTGCAAGGTTCTGAGTCATTATATTTACCAAAACACATAACTGTCGTTTTATCAATGTTAGTGGCTAATTCATTTACATAGAACTAATAAAATATCACGTGCAATTTATCTGTTAATACTTGTTTTAAATGAGTCCAAGAGTTTGAGGTACAAAATACGACCGTGTGTCATCAGAAAAAGAAGTGATTCCTTTAATTTGCATAAGCAATGAATGTATGCACACGAGAAATAATACTGGACCGAGTATAGTGCCCTGGGGGACTCCTATATTAACAATTTTATAGTCACTAGTAGTGTTATCAATAATAGTTCTAATAAACCTCTATCAAAGATAGCTTTCAAACGGTTTCAGCGTTATACCTCTTATCCCACAATTTTCTAGTTTTTTTAATAGTGGTTTATGATCAACACAGTCAAACGCTTTGCTTACATCTTATAATGCTATTGCAGTTGGTTTTGACATGCCAAGTTTAGTATTTATATAGTCATTTAATGAAGCAAGAGTATCAGTACAGCCTTTATTCTTTTGAAATGCATACTGCTTATCGTATATAATTTTGTTAGAAATGGAAAATTGTTTGTTCGATGATAGATTAGTTTTTCGAATATTTTCGCAAAATTTAGAATTAAAGATATTGGCCTGTAATTAGTAGCCTCATGCTTGTCACCTTCTTTAAAAATCGGTATAATATCTGCCATTTTTAAGTATCTCGAGTAATAACCTAATTTAATACATTTATTAAAAATACAACTGAGGGGTAGGGCTAGATACCAGCCCAATGTTTTTAGAACATTAGCATGCATCGTATTCACACCACCTGCCTTATTCTTAAGTGATATTATAACATTAAATACCTCATTAAATGTACAGGGTTTCATGAAGATTTATGACGCACAGCGTGGTTCTAACTTTGAATTTGTTTTTGTCTGTGGGTCTTTAATACTTGTAGCAGTTTTATACCCGATTTTACTAAAATATTTATTAAGAGCTTCAGCTATTAAAGGTTTATCAGTAATCTGAGTATCCTCATCGCTTTTTAAATAGTCCAAGACCTGTTTCGTAGGTCTCTTCCTGATAATCTTATTTTTAATAAACGACCATAATTTTTTATTATAACATTTTGCTAATATCTTACATTCATATATATTTTTTGCTTTCATCAAGTTTTTTTTTTTAAGTATTGCAGTGATTTCTATAATTTTCAAACGCTATTTTATCAATAATGTCTTTTTTCCAGATTTTGTACAAAGTTTCTTTCGTTTTACATGATTCTTTTAAGCCCTGGGTTATCCAGAGTTTTCTATTTTTTATTTTTTTTTTGCATGATCAGTGACTGGACAACACAATTTTTTACCTTACTCAAAATAGTTTTTATTGCAATGCCTAAATTATGAGTATCGTTTATATTATGACCAATATACCAATCTACCTTATCAGCCGCATTAAGCAATTTATTATGATCAACAATAGGAATCGCAATCTTAGCCTCACATTGTCATTGAAATTGGCAAATCAGGGGGTAGTGGTCAGCTATTTTATCAGTAAGTTTGAATATCTTATAATCAAAACTAGTTTTTATGTAAATACGATCTATACATGTCCTTTCCTCCTCTTTATTGTGATTTGGTCTTGTTATGCTCTGCACTCTTGATAAGTAGCCTTTTTCTAAGAAGTTGTATTTGTATTCAGTAGAAATGTTCTCATCGTCTAGTATATTTATATGCATATCATCTATGACGATGTTGTTTTTCTTTAACTTTTGTATGAAGAAAATTATCTAAATCATGAAGAAAGCCTGTGTCTTTATAATCAAAGGATCTATATATACCGGTTATCTTAATCGTCTGTTCTCCATTCCACAATGAAACAGTTAAAATTCTAAGCTTGCAAAATACTTGAGTTTCTATTGTGTGTTTGACATTATTTTTTACGTATATCATGACACTATCCGCTTTATTTATATAACTTTCATTAGTATAATATGAATAATTTACAATATCTAGGAATGCTGTACCATTTGATAGTCAGGCCTCTGTACGTATTAATACATCAGACTGTGTAATAAATTTACTGAGATATGCTTCAAGACGTCTGTAAAGTTGGCTCGCCACTCTTAAAATACTGCTTCCTATCTAGCACAGACATAAGCAGTTTTTTTGCATTTATTTTGCAGTTCCAATCCCGATTTTGCAGTTTTATAAATAAACAATAAAAATCAGTGCACTGCTAACTTCACAGGAAGTTAGCATGCCATTCGCGTCTTCGCTAAGAACAAAGCCGACTGCAAAATTTAGCAGAGGCTAGGAATTTTCAGTTTTTTTGCACTTCTTCCCATTGCCCCATGCCGAATTCGCAGTAATTTTTTTTTTCAAATTATCATGTGCAGTGCTTACTTCACTGGAAGTTAGCACGCCACTCGCGTGTACGCTCAGAACAAAGCTGACTGCAAAATTTTGCATAGGCTAGGAATTTGCAGTTTTTTTGCATTTCTTGCAATAGCCTAATACCGAATTTGCAGGTATTAACTTTTTTCAAATAATCATGGGTAGTGCCAACTTTACTGATAGTTAGCACGCTACTCATGTCTACGCTAAGAAGAAAGCCCACTGCAAAATTCTGCATAGGCTAGGAATTTTCAGTTTTTTTGCAATTCTTCCAGTAGCCTTATGCCGAATGTGCAGTTTTTTTTTTTTTTTAATAATCATTGGCACTGCTAACTTAACAGGAAGTCAGCGCGCTACTCGGTATTTGGATAAAAATCCCATGAATGCCTCGGTAAAGCTCCAAGAAAGCTCAAAAGGAGTCAACATCATTTAATATATTGGTCTAAGACCATTTTTTATTTGAGTTTTCTCGAATTTACAAGTAGGATTATGGAATCGTTATTCAGATCATGTTTCTTTCATCATTGATGCATCATCCGGTATAGCCCAAAAACTTGTATATAGTAGAATAAAGTCTTAATTGCTATATTTGTATCTTGGAGTTATTAACTGTGAATTAGGACAGTATGCAGTTGCATGGGCTATCACAGAACGACAAACACGCTTTTAATTCAGTTTTTGCATAAACGTTACATTAAACAGGGTGCGAATGTCCTTCAGCAAGTGGTACGCGTAAATTAAGTTATAAAATTGATTTGTATTATTTTTGTAAGGTTGTGTAAATATTAGAAATTTTTAATACCTCGTATACAAATTCGAATACCCTTAGAACGCGTGTATTTAAAGCAGTAGAGTAGATAGGGTGGGCTCCGGCACTTTAAAAAATAAAAATAAATTAATTAATAATTAAAATACACTATTACAATACTGTCCTATCCCCTGCTTCTAAAACACGGTGCAACTTAGGTTCCACAACATTGACTTATAAGCGAGCATTTCAATTTACTCTTTGGAGCTGCAGAGATTTGTAATAAAATAATGATACCAATAAATTTATTATTATTATTACGTTAGACATAAAATAGCTTAATCCTTTGACTGCAAGCTAGGTACGTTTTCATCTGATGCCCTCCTCCGCTCTAAAAAATTACTTCCTAGAACCCTAGAAAAACTTGTCGCAAATCGATTTAAAATTAACAATTAAGTCAGAAGTTAAACATCGAGAAGCTAGGGCCATATCCGGGAAGGGGGGTGGGTAGAGGGGGTTAAACCCTCCTATCGTGTCCCAAATAACCCAGTAATATACATTTTTTTTATATATTATAGCGTCATACGTCTGGGTCCCACAAGGATCCACTACTCAGGGCACTTGACACTTTGGGAAGGGACAAGCAAAGATATGGGAGCCTCCCTTATATAGGGGGGGGGGGTGGAGGGTAAATAGGCGATTTTGCTACAAGAAGGTCGCCTATCCCTTTACGAGGAGCATTGTAGGGAATTGAAGTCCTTTTAAAAATTAACAGATGTGCTTGCTCAAAAAGTCGCTCTGGCTGGGCATCGAACCGTGGTCTCGCGCGCACCGTAATATACATATATAGGGGTGATTGTCTCGTAACTTGCTCAGATCGACTGAAAAATTTGCTTAAAAAAATTGATGAATTAATTTTTTTTTCTATTATAATTACTCTAAATCTTACACAAAACAAGTACCCAGAACGATTGTACTATAAAGTTTCTTTTTCAAAAGCTACATAACATTTTCAGTCAGTCTATTGTTGCAAATTTTCGAAAAAACATGTTTGTCGGTAATGCGTGTAACTAAGCTGCTTTTGAACTTCATGTATCCTGACCAAGCCCAAACGAGAGCTGAGATTCAATTTTGCGAAAAAATTTTGGGTGACGATTCGTTGCCTCAAATTGAAATGATAGCGGTGTATGACTTTGGGAGGGTTTGACCTGACAAAGTCGGACCTGACATTTCAAGCTTTAGAGTGCTCGTATAGCTCGTAGACATAACGTAGAGACTTTTTGGCTTACAAAGTATCTGTCATTATGATACAGCATGATAAAATATGGTTTGCAAACCTAAAAAGGTACAGCTAGTTGTGGTTCCACAGGGGGGGGGGGGGGGCAGACCTGACCAAAAATATTGTACGCGTGAATAGCCTAAAATTAAACGCTTGACTTTGCAATGGATCAAAATATCTGACAGCGCTGGCGCGATCATTTGTTGACTTCATGTCTATACTTGAAATTATGACCATTTGGTAGCACTGCATGATTAAATAGCGGGTTTCTTAAGCGATATGTGTTCAAACCATGGTTTCAGTGCAAATCGTGGGACAAAATGTATGGATCGGGAACTCGTACGTATCAATTGATAATTGATGTAAATTTATAATAATCTAATCTGCAACGCCTATCTTATACAATGTATATGCGGACATTTGGCAATATAGCTTTATTTTTCCGTGAGATGTGCGTTTGTGAGCGAAATTGAGTTTGGGACAGGGATCGGAATTGATATTTCGACCATTATTTCGTTATTTTCGTCTTAAAGGAGGTAATGAATCGGATTGAGACTATATGTAAAAGAAGCCTTACAACATTTTAAGTTTAATATCACTTTTACATTATCCAATCTCATTCGTATTCGAGTGTACAAGCCCCGGACCAAACGCCATCTGAGCAAGTCATGGGAGAATCACCTATATGCATGTATGTATGTATATTTATACAGGCAAACCCTCTCCCCTTTAAAGTAATCCTGGGTACGGCCCTGCATAAAGTTTAGAAAAAGATTTATATACTTTTCTTACCATAGGTGCAAAGTGCGGCAGAGCCTTTTCGCCCTCGGTAAGAATAACAATATACGCGACTCGGGCACCAACGTACAACAACCCCGCCCTCCGGGCTTGCTTGTTTGTACTTTGCGCCCTAGTGACGTAATGTACTTTTATCTCGTAGGTAACATAAATCAACTCTAAATTCATCACATGGTCAATAATATTTTGTTTTGAAACGTGAAGAAAAAAATGTTTGCAACCAATCGTTTTTTTTTACAAAAATTTTTTGTTACGTGGTGTGAATCGTAAGGTGCTTACAAAACATAGTTGATATTAGCCGCGGTAAAAAGAAGCATCGCCAAGACCTCGGCCTGAGATAAATCGCATCATCGGGGACTAATATATACAAAAATTTTTTTACAAACATCTGAATAAAAAAGCAGAAAAAAATATTATTCCTATCGTAATGACCAACTTCCAATGCATCACACGTTGACTAAGCTTGGAAAGTTGAACAATTTCCACACCTACAATAAAGAATATAAATAAGTTGTACCTACATGTACACTTATTCCTAATAACATTTTTTATAATCTTACAAATTAGTAAGGTTATTCCAATAATGTCGATCTACAGTTTCAATTAATTGTAAATTGCCAAAAGCCTGCCAGGCTTGGGAAATCGCAAAAGTTTTTGTATTCAAAGATATCCTACCTTAAAAGATTGTGCCTCTTCCTTGTACTGAATTATGTCGACAGCCTCACGAAAAGTCGTTATAAGAGATTTTCTTACAAAAAGTAACACTGCTATTTAACTTACTGGGATTTGAAATTTTATATTTTGGATTTTTTGTTCTTCGAAGGCTTCAAAGACCAAAATCGAATTTTTTCAATTTGCTTATTTTAAGCTGGAAAAGATCGAATAATCAAGTCAAAGTGACATGTTATTTAATAGCATGATTTAAAAATCCAGAAAAAATACTTAAAGTGGTCAAAAAAATCAAACAAGGTCGAAGTTTG
This sequence comes from Copidosoma aretas, assembly GCA_030522625.1. NCBI lineage: Eukaryota > Metazoa > Arthropoda > Insecta > Hymenoptera > Encyrtidae > Copidosoma > Copidosoma aretas. The sequence continues at coordinate 6,086 of JAPYYV010007119.1, read as the reverse complement.
AAAATCCAATGCTATTTAAATGGGAAATCAAATTGAGTCTAGGGGCACGTGTTAAATCCAAAATTTTTGGGTTTTCAGAGTATGGATTATCATTTTGAGATACAACAAAGAGATTCCAGGGGGTATATGATCAAAAAGTAAAAATCGGTTAATATCGGACACCCTAATATATATGTACGATTCGCGATTGTACGTGTCATAGGGTGGCAAAAAGCTTTTTCCGGATGGCTAATTATATTGGGAATAAATCTATGATGTTTCATCACTAAAAATAAATTTACATCTAAATAGCAGCTACTTAATGTTTTTATTTCAAAAAATTTTATATTTTTGACAGTAACTAGAAACGAACTTTGAGAATTATTTACCTCTGTGTATCAATTAAGAGTGTAATAAAGTATTTGAATAGATTAAAAAATTACCTATGATTCAACCAAGTATGTTTATTTCAAATTGTTATTTATTTATTCAACAAAAACATTATCAGGTCCGTATAGTGAAATACAAGTAATTGCGAGCAATTATTTATTTCCTAGTTTTCAATTCTAGAACCACACTTTTTTTTTTATCGCTATTATAATTGAATGAAGTCTGTAAATTTTGCATTTGCATCATTATTCATGCATCAGTATCCGAATCATTTTTACATGCTATCAATCATTGTAGATAAAAATAAAAGCTTTTATAATATATTGTATAATACTTTTTACACATATTGTATATGTAAAATACATAGTTGGAATACATGGCATTTTAACAATGATTCGGTCATTATGTTGATATAATTAGCTGGTGGCCGGCGTACAACATATCAGTGCCACCAATATTACAAAGTTGTATACCGCATACAGCCGCTGCGCCGTTGCCATAGCCACTTTCCGTACTCTGTTGCCGCTGGGCGTACATACCGAGCAACGTATTTGGCTGTGACTCTCTTATTGTTTTTTAATTTTCAGGTGACTATCCATAGGACGCATATATTTTTTCATAAAAGTATTAGTATAGAACTATGTGCAAGTTTCAGCCAAATAGGTTAATAAATAAGGGCTAAAGAATTAAAATTAAAAAAAAATTATATTGGCTCCAGAAGGTCGTAAAACAACTTTTTTTCTCAAATCTTTGTTTTCGCAAGCACTAGTCAGTTATTAAAAAATAAGTAAACGCATTAAAGATCAAAAAAGTTATATAGTATACGTCTGTCTAAAATAGGTATTGGTAATAAATAGTTGTAAAATCTTAATGCTAAAAGACGCCATCATAATTTTGATTTAGTCATAAAATATTTTATTTCCAAATCTAAATTTTCTGAAAATTCCAATAAGATAAACCATTTAAATAGTTTTTTTAATTTTCTGGCTTAATTTGGATGATGTAGTTTTATTGAAAAATTGTGGCATATCTTTGCAGTAAAGGTTACAAAAAAAGTTGAATCGTTAATTACTTGAAAAGTTAAAATTAATGTTATCAAAATTCAGTGCACTTATTGATATTATTGTAATCAAAAATTTTTGAGAATTTCAGATTCTTTGGTTTATTTGTTTTTGGGATGTGTAATTTCGAAAAAAACGCACTTTTTCAATTTTTATAAAACATTATGTAGCAAAAAATGCAACGAGAAAGAGATGTAAGGCAAAATGTAAAAACTAATTATTTTCTTGGTAGAATTTGTCAATTTAAAAATATAGTTCACAGTTTACAATTTCTGCACAGTAATAATCTTATGTAGCGTCAAAAAATCCTAGGAATCACTTAAAACCTTGCTCACACCACAGAAATGCAGCCAAAAATCCTTGCCGTCTGGCGTATATAGCGAATCTTCTATGATAAAAATAAATTGCTCTCGCGGTATATTTTCACATAAGTCTCTATGAACTATAAACAACGTAACAAAGAAAATATATGAATTTTTACATGTGTTTATTTACTAAATAAATATGTTATCAATAACTTGTATTACTTTAAAATGAATACACTAATACAGAAAGATAATAACAAAATACTGTACAATAAAAAACAAATTATACTCTTGTGACGGTCGAATATCAACATCAAAAGGCTTGAGATTGATTTGATATTATCATAGAAAGAGCGCTTTCAGAGTCTTGTAAAAAAAACATTTGAATGTATATAGTCATACATAACAATCATATGGTTCTTATAGGTCAAGTTTTCTGCCTAGAAGTTTATAGTTTATCAACTAACGGCTGGTATACAGCTTTGAAAACAATACCAACTACTTTAAAAAATAACGGGATCAAATATGTTCTAGCTAGCATCGTGATGTACCACGGCAACGAGATCCAACTAAATGGTGAAATTGGTCATTTCACAGCAATTGGTTTCAGACAGGGAAGTTTCGTTTTGTTTGATGGCCAAGCTACAACAAAAAAGATTATATAAAAGAACACCCAAATAAAGCAAAAACTGATTTTTTACGTAAAGGTAGAGCAATCATTTTTTAGTTTTTGAAATTTGCAACGCTAACTTTTATAAGAATAATAATTAATTTTTTTCGAGAATACTGTTTTCAAATGTAGCTGGGGCATCTCACGTCAAGCGGAACTCCCACGTCAAGCGAAACGGTCGGAAAAAATTATCCGTCGAAATTTATAGGAATCGATAGTGCTTCATAATACTAGAACTTGTCAAATATTTGAGCTCTTTACATTTACGTGACTGGCCCCAGTACTAATTTAAAAATTTGAATTTACATTTTTATTCGAAGTTTTTGAATTTTCTGGCCAAGAAACAATAAAAAACAATAAGTATCCAGGAATATACTTTCATATGATTTTTGACGGAAAATCGTTTAAAAATATTTTATAATTTTATGAGGTGGTTCAACTTCTATTTAAAGGGTTCAAAGGTTAAAATATTTGTTTTGTGTTACAAAATATAAAGTTTTTATATTTTTTTTGGTTTATTTTTTAACAGCTTATTGAGTCTTCTTTTGAAATAATTTTATTTCAGTAAAGTAAAACTTCCAAATTAGGTGGTACGTAGTGCTGTACGTAAAAATAACTGGATTTATCGAAATTTCTCACACGCATCGCATATTTGTTTTTAGAAAAAAAAATGGTTTCTGATGTAAAAAAAGCTTTTTCGAACGCTGGTGTTTGATTTTCAAAATTTAAAATGGCGGATTCTATATAGCAGATAATATTTCAATAATTGGAAAGTTTTCGCATAAGGAAAATGTTCTTTGAAAAATCCAGCAAGAAACCTATCTTGTAATTTTTTGATTAAGGGTGTCCTTTCTAAGTAAATGTTAAGCGAAGTTTGGAAAGTTATTGATGAATATTGCGTAATTTTTTTGTTGAATTGTAAATATTATTCTCCAAAAGAGCGCCCTTATTGAAAAAGTACATATAAAATTTTTTGCTCAAGTTTTTTTACATAGTATACAATTTTTTCATCATAAATATTTCTCATTTTGAGAATCTTATCAGCTGTCTTGAATCCATCTTTCAATTTTTAATGATCCTACGCTTGTGTTCGAATCAGCTCCCTTCATAACATTGAGAAATTTTTTTCCTCAAACAACATGTACATGACACATATGGAGTATTACTATAAATCCAATAACTTTAACGTTTAGCACTGCCTACTAACTACCCTTGTAAAAACAATTTATTTCGAAACAAGACTAAAAAGGCTTTTAAAAAAGAAATAAAAAAATAAAAATAAAAAATGTTATCGAGAGTAAAAATACCGTAACTTTTAAACCCATCCAAAAGAGGTTAAACCACCCTAAAAAATTTCGAAAATATTTATCAATGATTCCCCGAAAAAAAATATACGAAAGCATATCCCTGGTTACTTTTTTTTTATCGTCCATTGGCCAGAAAATTCGAAACATAGCGTGCAAACCAATATTTTAATTTTACAAACCGCCACTGGGGCAGCCATGTGACCCTAGGAGGCTAAAATTTTGGTTAAGTTGTAGTCTTATACACCGTTATTGATATCGATAGGTTTTGATCAATGAGTCTGAAGCTAGCAGGGATATCCCAGCAAGAAGATGAAAAAATTTTTTTTTATGTTACTTTCAAACCAAGGTTTTTACAAATAGGTTTATTGCTGCAAATTATTTTTATCCAGTAAACAAGGATCAATAATAACTTGGACTCTTCATAAGCCGAGTTAAAAGCTGCGAACAGCGCATATTTAACTGTTTCTCGCTCGTTTTTTTTTAAATAAAAAAATTCTTAAGGGTGTTCGGTCCCTATAAACTTGCGTATTTATTTATAACGTGGTAAACTAATAGAAATACTTATTCATAACGATTGAACAGGGCTACATAATTATTTAGAGTCCGCATAAGCTGACTTCGAAGCAGCAAACAGCCTCTTTTAAACTGTTTCTAGCTCGTACGTACACATATAATAATGTTCAGCCCTGTTCAATAATTAAAAGTAATTTTTTCTATTAGTAAATCATACAATAAGTGCATAAGCAAGTTATTAGAGATATACACACACAGCATTTTTTTTTATATCAAAAAAACGAGCTAGAAACAGTTGAAAAGACGTGTTTGCTGTTTCGAAGTCAGCTTATGCTTAGCCTAAGTAATTATCCAGTCCGGTTTAAAGGATAAAAATAACTTATTCTATAAGTTAATCATATAGTAAGTGAATAGGCCGGTTATTGGAGATTGAACACCCCTAAAATTCCTTTTATATCAAACAAACGAGCCAGAAACAGTTAAAAAGACGCTGTTCGCAGCTTCGAAGTCGGCTGATGGATAGCCTAAGTAATTATTCAGCCCTGTTTAATGGATAAAAATAATTTTTTCTATTAGTTAATCGTATATAAGTAAATAGGCAAGTTATTAGAGATTGAACACCCCCAGAATACTCTAAATGATTATGTAGCCCTGTTTGATCGGTATAAATAAGTATTTCTATCAGTTTACCATGTCATAAGTAAATAGGTATGTTTATAGAGACCTAACACCATGAGAATTTTTATCATCTCAAAAAAACGAGCGAGAAACAGTTAAATGTACGCTGTTCGCAGCTTTGAACTCATTTCATGAAAAGTTCAAGTAATTATTCATCCTTGTTCACTAGATAGAAATAACTTGCAGCAATAAACCTATTTGTTATAACCTTGGCTTGAAAGGTAAATAAAAAAAAAACAATTTTTCATCTCCCTGCTGTGATCTCTCTGCTAGCTTCAGACTCATTTTTAACCAAGAATATTTTTCGACCGTTTCACTTGACGTGGAATGCCCCAATTATTTTACATTACTTACTAAACGCAAATGTAGGTTTGCTATAAAGATTTGTAGATGCTGAGATGCTGTGGATCTATTCATATCTCTTGTACACTAATATTTATTTGTATACTTTATAATCATTTTATGAAACTGCATGTGTGTAGGTGTAAAGGACAGAAACCTTTAATGCTAACAATAAAAGTTTTCATCAGCATATAAGCGTTTTCCTTTCATGATAGTATGTACTAAGTTTTGTTTGTAACGAGCAAGCGTGTTCGATAAAAATACTTGCTTCACTTTCTCTATATTACTTTAAGCCTGACGTTTGTCGGAGGTAAAACTTATGTACATTGAGTTATTTAATATTAATAAAATCCGATACTGGCCTGTGGCAAAATAATAACGCGAACAAGTGTAAACTAGACCGTTGTAATAGCGCAAGGGGCGAATAGAAGCGTCGCAGTGAACCTAAATGATATATGACCATTGTGTTGGAGTTTGATGAGTCGAGGCGTTTTTTCTTGGCGCGAGTAGTCGCGGCCGTTACAGCCAAAATTTGATATCATGGACCTCGAGGAATAAAATTTTCTGGTTGTACTGAAAGTCACTCAGCGTGCAGAGGTTGAACCTGGGGCCGTTTAGGCTGAAAACCGCTTCGACAAACGTAAAAGGTAAAGTCCTTTCGTGTCTCCTTTTGTGTAATTATCTAGAACAGTCATAACCGATGCTCCATTCGTCCTTTTCATTAGAGTAGTAGATAGGGAGCGACGGCGCACAGTGGGCAAAAACGTTATTTTTTGTGAATAAATAAAATTGCACGCGCTGTAGTGAGCCGATTCAGATGAATCTTTTTGTAACATGAAGG
>JAPYYV010007118.1:0-13678 GCA_030522625.1 Copidosoma aretas | reverse complement strand
ACTTATAGGTTAGGATATCTTAAAACCCTGACGTGATAGAGCAATTCTAAGGTCGGTTTCGTTTTCAGCGACCCAAAATCCATCGGAAATAACTAGTCTTATCTAATGAGCATTTGTCACGTCGGGTTGTGTAATCTTTTAAATGGAAAGTTGGTGGCTTAGTAGACGCTACTCGTGCTGTTGTAAAAATTTCAGTCGACCAGCTGGGTGTATATCCTTTTTCAAAGATCTTCTTAGCATTGCTCACTCGCACTTTATCACCCAATTAAAATTTTCGTTTTGCTCTTAATGCTGTTGCTGTAGATGTGCATTTTTGCAAAATCTTGTTTCATTGGTAGTTGATACTTCCTTAAGCTTTATAGCTATTGTTCGATGTTTCCGATAATTGTAGGCCGTTATTTATTTTGGTAAAATAATAAGACACTTGTACTTACCATGAAGACTTAACTTTTTTCCAATTGCATGCTTCCGAGTGTGAATAAATCTCTCACATATGGACGCCTTAAGATTGCTGTACGTGTCGTACAAGTTGATATGGTACTTTTGCATGATATTTTGGAAATTTCTGTTGTAAAACTCTTCACCACGATGTCTACAGTCTGTTTGAAAATTTGTTAGATCTCTTCTTTCTGTTAATGTAGACTTTATAGCTGCAGTCACATCTTTTCCAGTGTTTCTCTTTACGGGCACATCCCATGCATACTTTGAAAATACATGTATGACTGTAAGAATATATCTATAACCCTTATTTTCACGAGTATAAGGTATCATCTCCACTAGATAAGATTGTTATGTTTCATCCAAGCCTCGGATATCAAACTATCGATGTTGTAAGTGGCGTCTTGCGGGTTTACAGAGCTCTTGCACTACTCCCTTTGTCTTTTCTAATCGTCTTCTGGAGTAAAATTACATGTATGGGACAAAATCTTCCTAATTGTATTTGTTTCCTACTACAAATGACCTATTGATTCTGAGAGAACATGACTTAAATTTTTTAATAATATACGTTTCTTATGTTGCTCATCTAATATAAATTTTTTTTTTCTATGTAAAATAGTAAAATTCACAGCATCATTAGCTTAAGGAGGCTTTATACCACTATATATTACTAAGGTTGTGATAAATATTGAAGGATATAAAAAATGTTTAACAATATCAAAGTTAATTTCGTGCAAAGAAAGAACAATTTAAGTGTAAAAATTTTTTTTTTTTTTTTCCGCATGTTGCATATTCAGGTACTATTAAGTATAAAAACAAACTTAAAAAAGTTGAGAAACTTTTCTGTTTTTTATTCGATTCCTTTTTTTCAAGGCTTCGATTATTCCTTTAAATTTTTAGATCATAGTTTTAAAGAAACTTTACGAAATATGCAATGTAAAAAGTGACAGGTACAATTATTTATACTTTTTACAAGACTTTTTATACGTTTTACAAGACTTTGTATAAACGATAGTACCTAACTTTTTATACATTGCATATTTAATAAAATTTATTCTGTAACTTTGTTCGAAATCTCTTAAGGAATAATCCAAGCCTTGAAAAATAGAAATTGTATAAAAAACAAATAAATTTTTTAACTTTTTTTGAGTTTGTTTTTATACTTAAAAGGGTTGTCGTGGTACAGTTAACATCAAAAATTAGGTTTTTATTTCATCCTTTCAATATAATTATTCTTATACAAAACACGTCAACAATTATAACGTCTGATGCACACACATACAGAATAACGGAAAAAATTATTACTATTGCGAAAACTTTTAGATAACACGGACTTTTGTTTCAACTTGTACCACTATATAGATATACAAATAACATTATGCAGTAACTTTCTGTAGATCAATCTTTAAAACGACAAAGCTAGGCTTCCTGAAAATTGAAATGATTGCTTTAATTGGAATTTACTTTATTAGATTCATATTTTGTGAGGTTCTGAAGAAAATTAATGGAGTAAGAGGTCAAAATGTATATTTAGGAACCCGTTTTTAACGTCCTCTTGACAAGAGCCGGTGTATAATCGTAAATCTTTGCAATATAATTCATCAAAAACTGTGAAGCTAGGCCCTCTAAAATTTTGACATGTTATGTGCAGTGATAAAATGAGTGCAATATGATTTTATGAAAAATTTCTAAAGAAAACGAAATATTACGATAACCTCTTTAACAGTGCTTGAATGTACAACTGGCAAAATAGAGAAAAAATTTTTTTCAACACTTAAATAATTCTTCCTTGGCATGAAATTAACTTCGATGTAAAGAAATGTTACCTATATCCTTCGATAATTATCACAACTTTAGTGCTATTTAGTGGTATAGAGCCTCCTCAAATGGCTGTTACAACATTGCACAATCTTTTATTTTCCATGTTAAATTGATCAACTGTTGTAACCTTGTATCTGATTCCAGGAGTACCTCGACGGCCACCTTCAGACTTAGCTGATAATGCACGTCAGAATACGTCGATGCTTCTTTTGATACTGGATCCAAATTAATTATTCAAATTTAATATATAATAAAAGCTTCATGGAGCTACTTAATAATTAAATAAATTTTATTTCTATGACTTGGATTACCGGCTGATGTTTCTGCCACTATACGGAGAGAACTCTGAAGCTACTGTTTCATGGTACATAACGCACGACGCTAGCTCAGTCGGGCCCATACTATAGTTGCTACGTTCCGTGCTACATTTTCTCCCACACCGACCACCGACAGTGTTGTCAGAGAGCTTTTCAACATGGCGGACCTACAATCACTCTCCAGTCTAAAATCGAATGGCGCGAGGTCTATTTCATGGCAGAGCTAATTTTAGAGTCCGAACAGCTGTTACAGCGTGTTCTGCTGTGACAGTAGCTCTCCAACTGCGGATGGAACGGTCAAATAAGCCAATTTGGTCGCTCGGCTGCAGCCTCAGCATCAGTCTCAGCATTTGGCAATTGTGATATACAACTACCGCAGGTATTTATTGTTACAGCATCACGTTGGTGAATTTAATGTAAAATGAAAAAGAATAAGTCTATAATACCTGCCATGTAAGGTAAAGTCCTTTGGTACTAGCTGCCAAAACAAGATCTTGTGATGTTTTACTTTGTCAAGAAACCAAGCACCCCGTCAGTCTGACTTCTATAAAATTTCTCATCTAGATTTCAGTAAGTAAAATATTTTTAATGAATTAACGAACACCAACAGTTTCATCAACTGATGTTAGTTCAGTGCTTATCAAAATAATGTCCATGCACTTACCTTACAATGCATATCTTGATGAATATTTGCTCGGTGCTTCAATGACCACACATGATTTTTACAGGAATACAGGTGTGCTAAATCCATTTACCATTACCACTGAAGGTATACTGGGTGCACTTGCCAAGCCTGCAAAAATGAAATGGGGCCACTTACAACGAGTGTTACAAGATCACAAACCTAGCTTGAACTGCTCACGACCCATGGCTCCAAGATTACCTATACAACACGGTGATCGTTGACTTCGACCTCCTCACCAAAAAACAACGTAAAAGTTTGCAGATGATCAGCACATGGGTTTGTTTGTTTTTTTTCTGCTTACTTTTTCTCGTTTCGTTTTTATGTGTAATTTTTTTCCCCAGTTCAATAATCCAAGAAATTCCGAATTTTCTTATGCACAAATTTATCAACATTTACTTCTTGATGCTAATTTTTGGGATGAGCTCCTGGATAGAGAGAGGGAATTTACGTATTGACAGCTCGTTAGTCTTTTACAGCGAGAAATCGTTCACAGTGTATTCAAGGTAAAAACAATTGATAAATCATTGCTTGTATTGGACAGCTAAGCCATAGGGTGCAATGAGAAATTAATACAACAGATCCATGCATAAAAGCCCTCGGTAAAATTTAGCAGAGATATACAGATAGCACTAGTATCAACTAGCTTTGGCTTATGCTAGTAGATCAGCTCTACGTCGAAATACAGGGCCTGTATCATAGATATAGACAGAGTAGTCAGTGTCAACAAGTACAGCACCGTAAAAGCCAAATGTCTGTGTCGCAAGGCCAGGAGATTGCAAATTCAATATGATTTAGACAACGCTTAAAAAATCTTGCAAGAAGCTAAGTTGTACTTGAACGTTATTAAATAAAATCATTATGTGATTCAGGCTCCTAATTTTAGTGATAAAACCTTTATTCGTTGGCTTCCCTTAAAAAATATAGATTTTTCTGTTTATGAATGGATGGTTAGTGGGAACGTAACTTTATACAATTCATGATACGTATTAACCTTACATTACAATGCCTACTGCCCATTTTTTACTAAATTCAACTACTTCTTTATGTGTCACATGTGTATCCTACCTAGTTCTGGATGAAGCTAATCATGTGTTGGATATGAGCTTTAAGCCACGAATCACTCTGCTTGACATCTGACCAGATTCTCAGGCTGTTATGATAAGTGCTTCTTGGCCCATTGGCATTAGACGATAGGCTACATCGTCCATGAAGCATCCTGTTACTGTCTGTGTTGGATCAATGGACTTGAAAGTTGAACATTCAGTTACACAAAAAATGTACATTGTAAACAAAGACGATACAACAGATATGTTAAAAAAGATCTTTCAAAATATGGCTCTAGATAACAGAGCTATTGTATTTTTTGGAAAAACATGCAAAGTTCATGATCTGGGAAGTAATTTCGCTCTTTTTGGTATGAGATGCCAGATTATTCATAAAGGCCATGAACGAGCTGACAGAGAACAAGCTCTAGAAGATATTACAATTGGTGGCGCAAGAGTTCTCATTTCCACTGATGGAGCTAGTAAAGGAATTGATATAAATAATATACCTTTTTTTTTTAAGACGACATTCCTCAGGACATTGAAGAATACGTTTAGAAAGAGTAAAACTGGTAGAGCTAGTTCTCTGGTGAGGGTACATCTTTGTTTACTCGAGGAAATTAGAGCTCAGCTAAAGGGCTCATGGAAATTATCGAAGAAGCTGAACAGGAGAAACCGGAAGAACTTAATGAAATGACTAAACACTATGATGCGATCCAGAAAAGTACCACCGTTCAAAGAGCATAATCTTCCTGCTTGAGCAGAGCGCCGACCTGATGTCGAGAAGGGTGAGACACTCTTCCAAGTAACAGTCAAAACTATGGTCCACATGCTCGGCGATGCCGACTAGGTGACTGTCATGAGCCTCGACTGGTGCCTGTCCAGGACAACGAACATCCACAAGGTCCAGCTGTGCTGACACATAGACTCGCTTGTCCTGTCTTTAGCTAGCCAGAGCTTCAGCCGTTAAGATATTTTGGGGCACGTTGAGGGCAAGCTTGTGCTCGTCCTTCCGACTAAAAGTCTCAAAGCTGGCCAGTAGTTACACCGTCATTTTATTTAAGGTTTGCATTTTAAGGGCGTCATCCAGTATATGCAAACAACAACAAAAATCGTTCAAATTTTTAAGCATCATATATTAGAGTATTCCGAACTGACACGCGTTTTTTTGGGCATATCTTGTAATACACCAAAAACGAAAAACGAGTACAAAAATAAGCAGTTTTACACTGGTCATATGATACAGCTGCTGAAATAATTCCACAAAATCATTATTTTAGTATTATAAGATACGCCTAAAAAATGCTAGTGAGTTTAGAACACACACATACACTGCACGTCAAAGTTTCAAAAAGTTCTTTTATTATTAACATGAATGGCCCTGAGAGTCAATGTTCATATTAAAGATAGTTTTCCGAAATACTAGAAATATCATGATCAGTTATGAAAAAAATATTAAAAATTTAATATTGATAATCTTTTTTTTTCATACATCAATGTACGAACAAATACTCAAACTGGTTAAGAATACTTTCCATAAAATCACCATATAGTACTCAATCGAAAACTACTATTTTTAGGTACATAAATTTGTAAAACAATTATATAATAGTAAATTTGTAATGAGATACATTTTATTGATGTAAGAATACATTTGTTTTTTAATTTCGAGAATGCAAAAATATATTTTTGCAATTACTTTTATCATACTGCAGCTTTGTTTTTTTTATTTTCACAGATTTTTGATCAAATAAGCATTAATTTATACGGTTTTCTGATGGCCTTCGTATGATTTTAAACAATGACACATGACATTTTATGAAATATTTTTCGTCTTACCCATACAAGACCCTATGTCACATAACGTAACTTTGGCTTTGATTTACACGAAATCTATGCTGGTGGATTGCTGATCTCTATACAATTTTGAGACGACTTTCTTATACCAACCTAATGAATGGAGTCCAGTAGTTTTTGTGTCTTGTATCACTTCTGTTTTTGGGACTACCAATGCATTTCTTTGCCGATGTGACGTCCCAGTATATTTTATTTACGTGATCTCGTCACGTGGTAAAATCACGTGACTTTATCACGTGAGAACGTGAAAGATTTTGACAAACGTCACATGGTTAACAAACGTGATTTTTATCTTCAAAATTTACGTACAAATGTTGAGTGACACTTTATTCAATAATTAATTTTTGCCCGTGATGTTACACTACGGTTGCAATAACACACGATATAACGTCATACAGTCACGCTACGATTTTACATAATTTTTACCAATAATAATCACGTATTTTCATCGCGTGACGTTCATCTAAATCTGTTACGTACTCACGTAACAAACTCACGTAATAAATATAATATGGCATTCTAAGTGAAGAGAAAAAAGATAACTGAAATTTTTTTTGTATATATCTCACTAACAGCTCATTAGCGTATTCGTAGCAGATATTTATTCAGGTTCATTTGCAACGTTACCTTTGCAGCCCTCCTCGCGTAAGAAGAACTTTTGTATACTTTGTAAGACTGTACCCTTATAGCACTAAACTTTTTGAAAACGTTTAAAAAGTGTTAAATAAAAAATTTCAAACTTTTTGAAAATTTGCTAAAACGATTCATTTTTAAACGTTAAAAATGTCTGCTGCTTGTTGTTGTTAAAAATTACGCCTGAACCGCTTGCGCATTACTTTTTTTGTAAATGGAGCGTCATGTATGAGTGATACTATCCGGGTGACAACACTAATATGAAGGGCTAAGCTCGTTCATCACATAATTTAAATAAACGAATTAATTTAATTATTTCTTTATACTACTGTAAAATCTATAATAAACTAGCATAGGCCCCTCTAAGTATTGGTGATATCATCCAGATGGTAACATCTACGTGGCTCACCATTTGCGAGAAAACCTATACGCTAGCAGTTGTGGTATGATGTTTATTAATAAAGAACAGTGTAAATTTTCAAAGTTTTCAGAATATTTACAAAACGTTTCATCAACTTTAAAAAAAAAGGTTTAAATGTTTTGTTTTGAACGTTTTTAAAACGTTATTAAAATGTTTGTGCTATTAGAGAACATTCCATGTTTTGTTCCTTTAACTGTTAGAGTATATAGCACTATAGAAAACAGTTAGTTAAACGATTTTAATCTATATTATAGTTCTCTCTGCGTCATTTTGGGCTTGAGACTGACATATTAACAATAAAAAAAACGTTACAGAATATCATCTAAAATTAAAGGTTAATTGGCTGTATTTTATTAACTTAGTTTAGATTTTTCTTGAGAATACTAATAATAATCTCTACCAAAAGAATCAGTTACACGTGACTGTCGCCAGAATAACTCTTTATCTGATTGGTTGAGACTAGCTGTGAGCGGAAAAATATAGAAACGAGATTTTTAAAAATTGAATAAAGAGTACTTTAAATTTAAAAAATGAAAACTAACTGAAAAATAGATAATCATTTTAATTTTCTTGAAAAATAATTAAAATTAATATGTTTGGTTTATAGTTAGGGGTTTGCGCGCGAAGCGCGCAGGGAGCGAAGCTCTCTAGCCGTGTAAAAAATCATGTTGATAATATTGTTACTATGGCCGCGTTACTCTTTTTTTACCAGTTTCTTGTCAATCAGGATCTGATTTTGGATTACTTATAATGAGTTCAATTCGATCATTTATTGTACAAGTTTTGTCGTTGTTCTTCGGACGTTTTTTTATCATTTTCTTCATATCTTATCGCTTTTCTACGCATATTATTTTTGTAGTCTAACAAAACAAAATTCTATTGACATCAAATTTATCACAGAATGTTTAACTTAGTGACAGAGTGTTACTATAAAATGATTACGTACTGAAGATTGCACTTACACAATATGAAATAGCTCATTATCTTATCGTCAATACAACAGATTTTAAGTAATTATTTTCGGTAATCTACGTTTATCATTTCATTGGCCGACAGTGATAATGTATTAATAATTTAAATAAGTATTATTTTAATATTGATCGAATTATTTGATTCGTCTCTACATAGTTATCAACATATCAATATTTTTAATAGCGTGATTGAACATCACCAAGGTTCATTTCTGTTCAGTATAAGCTAATACAAGTTACTTTGATTACTATCAGGATCACGGATATATTAGTGCTTCTATCCCACTTATTACATATGTTAGACGGCACATTCTAAGTATCATGGAAACAAATCATGAGAGTAGCTAACCACTAACGCTGCTAGTTGGACTTCAAACCTTGGTCGACGTATTACATTTGTTTACTTATTCTGATCAGAGCTGGTTCAAATGGTCTACGACAATTTACATAGCGACATACTTTTCAATGGGGAGCTATGTATTTATGGTATGCTCGAAGCACTCCAACCTGGATTATTTTCCAGAATTACGGCTCCTATGCACTGGTATCAGACCTACTGTTTAACCGGGTTTGTAATATTATAGGTAACATTATTCATTAAAATGAACGACTAGTTAACTTTATTATACCATTACAACTCGTAGCTTATCCTCATGTCTTTTGCCAGTGCATTTTATTGACGCTACGCTAACAGTTATACAAATATATGTTTGCTGTCCACTAAGTATTCACATTATTATCATACAATTCTTATAACATATTTTTTGGGCGCTAAAACACAGCACATAACCCAGCTGATGGAATATGTATTACCTCACAGGAAAACCATTTTTTATCGCACACGGGGTAATTATTCACATAAGTGATATCTCTACCTCATCGTTTGAGAATGTTGTCTCATAAGTATTCACTGATAATATATGTAAAATTATTAAAAACGTTTTACGTTTAAAGAATTTGTATAGAGGCATTGCTGAGATAGTAATATATCGTACTTAATATGCATATTATTATTTCTAGCTAGTTAACATAGTGTAAAGAAACACCTGAAATTAAAAAAAAGGATTACGAAAGTGCTACTGAGGTTACTGCAATCTCAACATTGTGTAATTAAAATCATCAAGCCGGACCGTTGCTCGTTAAATACTATTTTAGAAACTCTTACATATTCGATATCACATTCAAATACTGTTTCCGTAATATTGTTACGACATGTTGGAATTTTCCAACATTTCCTGGCTATTTTTTATGTGACCAATTGCACAGAACTTCTAACCTTACAATTTTCTATGGATCAATTTGATTATTATGATTGAAAATATATTGAGTCAGGTAAAAAAGGTGATTTACTTTAATTTTCAAGCAAAAATCATATAAATAATGCTAATAAGACTATCTAAAAGTACCATCTCAACGGTTTTTCAAGTATTGCTTAGTACTGGTATTAGTCATTCGGCCTAAAAAAAATGCTATACTCGGAATAATTTAAAATTATAAGAATTTGTTTAGATGATTCGTAGAACTACAAATCCTTATCCATAGCAACATGTCTGTTATCGAAAAAAAAATTAGTACACAATTTATAAGGGCTGCCAAAAATTGTGAAAAACCACTTGTTAAAATTATATTGAGGAAAAGAAAACCCTATCAAATTTTTTTACGTTTCAAAGTATAAAATGTTCGTTTTAAATTAAAGAATAAGATGTTAATTCTTTTGTGTAACATTAACATTACTATTCTGTAACATACGAAGAAGCATGGAGTACGTTTGAATGACATAATTCCCCCAACATCTTTGATGTACTGGCTGGTAAATAATAGGGCCTTAACAGTCTCAAAATGTAAGCGTCACTTTTTTGGCGTTTTGATTCCAGAATGACCACTCCAAACTCTCTCCGGTGGTGTATTGGAATTTGGCAATATCAACTCGTTCAAGACCCTTAATTCAAATTGAGAAATATTCATAAATGGATTGTTATTTGTTGCATTTACTATTTTACCAATTTTGAACCAAAAAGAGTCCGCATTTTTTTATTAATAACGTCAGTCGACAATTCATAAGACTGAAAAGCATCCCACTATTAATTAAATGTTGACATAAACGTTTTACCATGTATATTGGTCGGTCGTGGAAGATCTGTAAATAAGTTATTGAGATTTTTGTACTTATAATGAAATACAGGACTCAATGCGTTTGAAGGTTCTAATCATTCAAGATATGTTGTATAATCAACTGTAAAACGGTGTCTGTCATTAAATCTTTGACAGATCTCCATAAAAAAGATTTGACACATTTGTACGAACTGTTTCCGAAGAAGAACATCAGTTATCAATATCAATGCATCATAAACTGCTTCATCAAGTCGTATTGTATTGCCACTCATCCAATAACTACTGTTGTTTAGATTTATTATGTTTATATCTGTGCTGTCTACGTATTCAGAATCCATATACATTTGAAATAAATCTTTGTATGTAACTTTGGATCTATTCTCAATTATAATTAGCCCTTTGTAGTTTCTCCGTCACCACTTGTAATTTGCAAAATATTGTAATAATAAACAAGTAATATGCTTTATTTACTGTGCTTTAAAAATGATTGATTATGTCAGGTAATGTGGAATCAACCTTTTTCTCATTGAACGTGAGTTTTTTTTTTTAAATAATGTCACACATAACCATAATTGAAATAATCGTAACATACATTCATAGTAAGATACATATCTTGTTAGAAACGGCTTAAGTACACTTAAATCTTTTGCGACGGACTTCAACTTACAAACGCTGAAGCGATCTGTTCGAGCTGCACTACTATGAATATAGTTATGAACAAGATGCGGGATGTCTTCAAAAATTTTATCCAGCTGAATCATAGCATTGTGTGCACACAAATGTTGAATATGACATCCGAACTTGACGGTTATGATACCAGGAACTAGTTCACTTAAACGCTGTGCTACCGAATTATGAATTCCTACCATAATACTTGCCGTATCTGAGCAAAAAGCATCAATATTTAAAATAGGTATATTATTTGATGTTGGAGAGGACAATACTTTTTTGTCAAAATTTCTGCGTCTGCTTGTTGATTTTCATCTCCATCGTAAATTAGAATTACATCAAAAAATCTATCCCGTACACGACCTGCATCTTCATCAAAATATCAAACTTTGGTGCACAGCGATTTTATCCTAGTAATATCAGTACTTTCGTCGATCATTATACTGAATGGTGTTGATCTCAATATGTGAGATAATATTTCTTGTTGGCTAGCTGCAATTACGTTTCGTATCATATAAACCATTCGTCTTCTATCGAAATCTTTTAGTTTCATCAATTTCGCAGAGTCATAAAGAACTGTCTGTAAAAATGGCACCATACTATAGTTGACTAAGAACGACGACTTTTTGTCTGCAAAAAAAGCACTCTACCGAATTTCCAAAATATCTTTTTCGACATCAAAATCTTTTTTGGATGGGTTGGAATTTTTATTTACATGTTTTTGTATCATTAAAAGTCTTTTGATAACATTTACATCGGATTAATTACACCCAATTTTTGAATGGTCCTCCTCCATCGGTGTAGTGTACGAATTTTTCGAGTTGTCAATAACTTAACTAACATTATCAAGTATAGGTTTATCATTTTTCTTATTGTATCTTTTATGGCATTTTCAAATGATGCACTAAGATTGCGAGAAATAACCTTATTACTATTTTCATGAGAATGCTCAACTTCTGGCTGAGCATCTGGTTAGCAAGATTTTTGCGTTGTTAATACGCGGGCATTTGTTATTTGTGGGTATCGCCTTCTATGACATGTCTCGTTAAACCACTTAGATCAGGTGCCAGAACACTTTCGCAAGCTGGGCAATACGCTTCTGTACTATTGAGTTGTACACTTTATCAGCCATTTTGATGAGATTTTTCTAATGCACTCTCACTAAAGGTTGTACTACACGGAGAAATGTTTTCCTTTAAAAAGTAAGGTCCGATGTATGACCACCTACAGGTAGCATGACGTACCTCAAAACTCAGCGGACACAACAATGGTACCCCAGATTTTAAAGTACCGTACACCTAACCAATATGTATAGTTCATATCAGTCATCACAGTACTTACGTGCGGTACCTCAAAATTTGGGGTACCAGTTTTGTGTACGCTGAGTTATGAGGTTCGTCATACAACCCGTAGGTGACCGTATATCGTACCTCACTTTTCAAAGGAAAACATTTTTCCGTGTATACGTAAGCAATGAAAGTTGCGCCGCAATATAATGACACTTTCCATCCTTCTAACGAGTTACATTTTTCACCGTTACCAGTATTTTTATAAAAACTAGTTGCAATGTAGAAAGTATCATTTAATTGTTAATTATGACATTTGATAATACTAGCACTACTTATTAAAAAATAAACTATATGTTCTTATTATTTGTTTCGTGTTTCCGTTGTTTTACCAAATTTAAAGAACCATGAAAATCTACAAAAGATGAAGAGAATGGTATAATTATTGCGTGACAGAAGTTGACAGGTAAAGTTAAGAAGGGTTCAAATATTATTGTTTAATTCCTTATGGGCAGTCCGAATATTATAAAATTTCTCTACTTCACCGATCAAGTTATATTGACTTGTTTCCTTTAATACATTAATCATTAAAAAAAAAAAAAAATCGAAACTTTTTCGCTAAAAGAAGAGTTGACTATGATTCTCCATATTTCAAAGAATTATTGAATCCCAAATTGAAGTAGATAAGTTGGGAATGGTAATGAAATACAGGAAATCGTATTCTGCACTTGTATCACTCATCTGACATCGTATTGTCCGTCTTTCACTCTGGATACTCAATCAATATCATGAAATTTGGGCTTCATTTATTCATTGTAATTTCAAGAATCGATGTAAACTCTTCTTTGTTAAAAAGTCATCATCTGTGTTTTTGTAATATGCATGTAGATCGCTCCATATCTATTGATGTTATCGACACTGATATTATTGTTTAAACTACGATTCTTCAAAAAATAAGAGTTAATATCGATTGTTGACATTTTAGTGAATAAGTCAAACCCGAATTCTGCGAGATTATTTGAGTATTAAGAAATAAAAATGGGAATCAAGATGTCAGATGACGGAGACGAGATGTAAAATACGATTTCCCATTCGTCTCTACGAGTTCTCTATAAATCAACCCAAATTTAGGTTTGATATCCTCTTATAATTGTGAATAATTGACGTCAACTAATCTTTTCACGAGAATAGAACAATTTGTTAAATATATAATGTAATAAAGTCATCAAGTCTAATAAACTTCATCGGAGAGGTGAACTTGAATGATATCCGGACTGCCCTTAAAGGGTCTCATCAATTAGAAAAAGTCTCTGTTTGTAATTATTAATAAAATTGATGTAAACTCCCAAGCACTTGCTCCTTTGTCGTACTGAATAGTAGAGGACATCAAAAAATAAAACTCGGTTATAGGAGCATGACTGTTTA
>JAPYYV010007117.1:0-13679 GCA_030522625.1 Copidosoma aretas | reverse complement strand
CCGGAATAAAGTAAAGCTGTCAATAGCTCTGGATAAACAAATGGGGGCTGGCACGCGAAGCGCGCTCGGGGGCAAGGCCCTACTGATAGTTATATATATATATATATATATATATATATATATATATATATATATTCCTGTATTATATATTTGTATAAAAAAAAGTTAGTCCCACCCACCCCACGCTCTCTACCGCTTACCCTTAGCTTCCTTCTGGTTCCCCTTCAGCTCACTATCAAATCACGTAGTTAGTCGTTCATTTTTACGTGATTATTAACCTAGTTCTTTTGGGTTCGATCGCCCCCACTTCCCTGCGGCTCAACCCCGCTTCCCCGGCTCTTCCCCCCCCCCTTACTACCCTCTTAGGTCGCCCTCATTTTGTCTGAAACTGTTAAGACTTTTTTGTCTGTTATTTCAGAACTTTGTGGAATTAATTATGGATCTAAGCGTTTAGTAAGATATTATTTTGAATTTCTTACTTGATATTTGTAAATGTAAATTTTTTATTTAGCTTTTTTTTTATTTCCAGCATAGATTTTTCAATTCTTTACTTTTTTTTTCTTGTTTCATAACTATTTAAAATTTATATCCCTTAAAATTATAACTAATTTTATTATTAATAGAGTAAAATACACAATTGATCAAACATTTTACAAAATTTCTAAATTTCTTTCACACTGACATAATATTATAATTTTTAACGCATCACATATCGTAGAACTTTAAATTTCAACTCCAAAGTGCCTTATTTACCTACATCAATATCTTTTACATTTACATGAATCATCTTTCTCCTGTACATCTTTCCATCATCTTATAATCCTATATTTTTGACTGATTTTACGGTTCTTTTTTTTTCTTTACATAGCAATATGTGCTTTATATTTTTTTTTTTTTTTATTGCAGAGCCTACAATCTATCACCTTAAGACTTTTAATCGAACTTACATGTTTCTCGTTTTGCATATTTTTTCTTCTCTGTCTTTATCTTTTTTTACATTTTACAGATTATAGACTTAACAATTACCATATAGTTTTTGTGTATTTTATGAATAACAAAAATCTTCCTTTTTTTTGTGAAATTATCTTCAATTTTCTTATGCTTTTTTTCCATTGATGCTCTTTTTGCGAGTCCTACGTTTTTCCATCCTATACTATTTTGTATACAACAATGACTTTCTTGTCTATTTTATATGATATTAATTGAATAAGTCTGTTAACACTTTGATTAGGCATAAATCAGGCAATCTACACTTGCTCATTTTTGTTAACTGCAAAATAAAAATTTCTTTTTTTTTTAATCATATTTCTAGGCTAAATATGGCTTTCACTATTTTTTAAATATATATTTTGGTGTATTTGGATAAAAACAAAACATGATATTTGTAAATCTGAATCCATTTTTTCTTTTTCCTTCCAAATCCATGCCTATCCCTCCCGCATCTAGTTACTATATATATATATATATGTGTCTTTGCATTTCAAGTCAACTTCATATTTTGAATTTTTCTTCTATGTTTTCTGTTTCATAGGCAAGTCTGTGCTACGTACGTTCAATACAATTTTATAATTTAGAACACGAAAAATGATATTTGATTTGAACTTTCGACTGTAGCTCTTTTGCTTGAGCTAGAAACTTATTTAATGTCCCATTGCCAACTACCTGTAGTTTTTTCTACGTGTCACGATATTCTTTTTGAGAGGCATACTAATAGTTGTATGTCTGTTTTAAATACTTCTAATGCTTCTAATTTGAATGAAAACAGATCTGTTCCTTTTCTTCTTTATTCCCAAAAATTAAGATTTTTAAAACAATTATAGTCAACACAATAAATGATAACACTGATTAATCAAATAATATTTACTAATTAAAAACTGATTAGAACTCTTCTCGTTATTTTTGGTTAATATTGATCCATATGTATATGTATATTAGGGTGGTCCTTATTTGAAGAATTTTTTAACTTTATTTTAAGATAGTCTTAAATAGGTCGAAGTAAATGAATAATAATTACTGCCAAATATCAGCTTCTAATATTAAATCAACCCGGTTCCCACGACGGCCGAAGTTTTAAAGGAAAAGTAACATGAAAAAGTTCTTGTGTTATTCAGAATTTTTCAAACCCTTTGCCTATTAACGAATTATAATCATACATAAATATTGTTGTAGGAAATTTAACGTGCTCCAAAAATGACGTCTTACGCTTTTTCACTTAATCCAATCGTTTTGTAGTTATTCAAAGTCAATGTTTATCTTGAAGTATAACATTCTGACGTTAACGATTTATTATAATTTTTTCCGAAATTTTCTTTTTTTTTTCAATCACCATGCACTTTAAAAACTCATAAAACAACTATAAAAGCTATAACAAACATGTTTAAAGTGCTTCGACTTTTGAATACATTTTATCGCGTCTATAATAAATTAATATAAGACTATCTATATACCTATATCAGTACAATAATTCGGTCGACTGAATGCATTTATGCTCTTTGACTTTTTTAAGTATGATTTACACATTTTTCACAATCACACTATTAAATTTGAAAAGTTTTTTCTTATTTCTAGTAATTTTATATTGTTTCTTTCAGCTGGAGAGACCTCCTACTGTTTAGAATATTTTGACTGTATACATTTCAATGTTTTGTTATTATAAACACAATTTTTATACACAATGAATTGCGAAATTTGTAAAAAGAAATTCGAATAATTTACTGCAGACTTAAAATGTGTTACATCAAAGTAATTTTTCATTTTTTAAGATATTCTTTTTAAATTTTTTAAATATTTATATTTATTGTAATTTTAATCTATACAATAATGTATTAACGATATAAGAAGTATGACATTAAACATCAGAATAATATTTTTTTTCAATGATCATAGAAAGAAAAAATTATTTTAATGTGTTAAATGTAAAAAAAGTTTTAGAAGATCGACAGAATTAAATAGAAATACATGAAATCATAAAAAGGGTAATAAGATACAAAATTTGTAAAAGAATGTGGTAAGGTTTTTAAATGATCAGACGGCTTAAGGAGGTTTGGGAGGTTTACCCAGAAAAGTGAGGAACAGGGAGTCTCCCCTTCCATACACAAGTCTCTGCTATATAGGTACAATATAAATTTATTCTGTCATCCATAAAAATAATTCTTTCTTGATCTTTGTACTTTATCTCTATTGCTTAAGCCTAAAACTACTACTTAAAAAAAAAAACTACTTAACTGACCTTTGCTCCTAACCTGTCATTTTCTTTCGTGTCGGGAAATTTTATGTTGAGAACAACACTTTTCATCCCATTTTTTAGTTTTAAACTGCCAATGCATCTCATTAAAATTCAAATAGATCTGCCTTTATCTCTTCTTCATTTCAAATAATAAATATTTTCTTTTTTTTTGTTTTTTTTCCAGTACATTTTGTGTACTTTATTCATCTTAGTCGTTTTGCATATGTTTTCCGACTTTGATATGCTCGGCACCTTAATCAATGTCATTAGATAATTTAAGACAGATAATTTTAAGTTTGCCTACTGTTACACCACCTGTATTATTTGAAATCCACTTATCCCCTATTTCTTAGATAAAAACTTCAAAGTACCAGGCTTCTGGGGCACTCTTGCCTTTTCGCTTTCATAGTTTCTAATAAATTTTTTAGCCCCTGGCCGTAATTGACTGTTTTCTTTTGTATATTTTTAGACACTTTATAACATTATTGTCATTTTTATACTAATTTTTCTTAAATTTATTTTGACTCTACAATTCATTTGATTTTTAAGTCTACAAATACAGCATATAATGTATTGATGACTTCCTCTAGCTTGCTTTCAATCAAAATATTTCATACAAAAATATAGTATCCTGTTCTCCTATTAGTTCTTATAGCAGCCGAACTCTCGTTTATTACATTTCTCTTCTTTACTGATTTGTCTACATCATCAGCGATTATTAGTACATTACGTCACTAGGGCAGAAAGTAAAAACTTGAGCACCCGAGGGGCGCGCTTGTTTTACTTTGATGCCCGAGTCTTGTATAATATTTTTCTTGCCGAGGGCGCAAAGTGCAATTTGGCGCCCGTGGGCGAAAAGTACTTTTAAGGGCCTAAAGTGCGGCCAGAGGGCGAAAAGGCTCTGCTGCACTTTGGACCCTAGGTACGAAAAATATCTTAAATCTTGTATGTTACATTTAAAAAGCAACTTTTTTTGTACTTGCAACGAACTTCTTTTTCTTCCCTGCCATGTGAATTTGATAGATTCGTGCTATTGCCCACGCTTCAATACTATTCGTGTTTGTCTATCAGCTATGAGGTTTGATTGTCAAATCAATCATACAAATTATTTGACGATTCTTGAAACAGTTTTTTATCATTCTGTCATCTTTTGTGTCTTTTCCGTTTTTTATTTTCCCTGATACATTTTGTTTTCAATGATAAATATATTCTTGTAAAAAATTACCCTAATAAGCGCTATAGAGATTAGAAACCAGATTAAATGCAATTTCATATTTTGCATACGAATTTGCATATTTTAAGTATTTTTCTTTTTTTTTGCATATTTTTCATGTGTGGCATATCTTGCAATTTTTTAGAGCATTTTTGCATATTTATTAGTCAAAGAAAGGGTAATAAACTAATACCCTTATTTTATCCATGCATACATCCCACTCAAAAAACCAATAAAATACATAGTACAAATATTCAACGTACTACACTTTTGTTTATCCACAACGAGGTTACATCGTGAAAAATTTTAGTCAACGCATACAGCTTTTAGTAAAATTCTAGTATTTATAAAATTGCAATGGCACCTGATAGACACACCGTTTCATCGTGGATAAAACCGTATCCTGGAATACTTACGTATGATGAGAACTCTTTATATTGTGTGAAGCGTTGGTTGCATGTAACACACCGATGCATAAGCTCAGCAATCTCTTTTTGGAACGTTTTTTTTTTAAATATTGTGTACATCACAACATCCTAGACGAGTCTACACTCCAAAAAAATTATGTTCTGGCTATTTATGAAAAGGTACTGAAAGAAATACCAAGCAACTTAGCTAGTAAACTGATTTGGATCTCGGCCGATGAAACTACTGATGCATTCGGCTGGTATGTAGCAAATTCTGTCGTTGGAACATTGGATATCAAACATTCACCATCTTATTTGATCGCTTGCAAACAGTTTGAAAAAACTAATAATTCAACCATCGCAAGATTTGTCAATGATTTAGTAAAAAATTTATTTGAAAATTCATGTGTCAATGAGAAAATTTTTGTGCTTGTGTCTGATGCTGCACCATGTATGCTTAAAGCCGTCAATGCTCTTTTAGTATTTTATCCAAATTTAATTCACGTAAAGTGCTTTGCTCATGGACTTCACCGCTCAGCAGAAAAAGTTCGTATCGCGTTTAAAAATGTGAGCAAGTTAATTTCAAAGTCGAGAAAAGTTTTTCTCAAAGCGCCAGCTCGTATATCAACATATTACGAGATGCTTTCTTACAGGAGATCCTTCTTTACAGTAAAAATTTTGGAAGTTTTAAGAAAGTTGCTAACACATTCGATAACTCAGATGCGACATCTATTTCTAAATGTAAAAAAGCTTTTCAAGACCTAACAATTCAAAGAAACATTGGCGTGATAAAAACTCATTTTTTTTTACATACCAAAGTTTATCGAGAAATTGGAAGCTCAAAATTTACCACTTCATAAATCTATGACCATTATGAAAGAGGCACGTGTATTTAGTTCTCAGATACCGGAAGAATTGCGAAAAAAATTCAAGAGAAATTGGACAATGTTCTAAAAAAAAAATACAAGTTATCAAGCATTATGCCAAATTAACAATTTAATTAATAGCGCAGAAAATCTCCTTCCTGACGTTATTACTCCACTGATCGCACTTAAATTCAAATACTGCCCTACAACTTCAGTAGATGTGGAACGCTCTTTTTCTCTATACAAAACAATTTTGGATGATCAAAGATATAATCTCTCAATGGAAAATTTGAAACACTATATTTTTGTATACTATTATAAAAATATAAATATTTTGTAATAAAAAAGTTTTGCATATACTTGCATATTTTCGTATTTATCCTGCATATTTTGCCATTTTTTTGTTCATTTTTTCCTGCATATTTTGACCTTTTTTTTTGTGCATATAATCCGTCTCTAATTTGTGTCTCTAATAATGATACATATAAAATATATCTCTCTTAGATCCGAATAATACTTTTTATTCAATCAATAGGATTCTTTTAACGACCTCCTTGCTTATAATCATAAATTTTCGGCGTGCGATTATGAATATTGTTATTTTATTTATTAATAATTGCCACATAATGAGTTTTCATAAAAGTTGGTTTTTCGTATAGGTATTTGTATACTTATAAGAAAGGAGTTTTGTCGTCAAAATTAAAAAAAAAAAAAAAACCATATTGGGGGGTAGGGGGGGGGGGGGTGGGGGCGGAAATCTACGGGGGAGGTGAGGGGGAGCTGGGGGCGAGCGTAAGGGATCGGGGAAAGTAGGCGGAGCGAGGGGAGCGGGCGGGAGCTAGCTACAATCATTAAATGTCATTTTTCACGGTAGAAAGAGACGAATTTCACCTTTTTTTGAGGGGGAGCTGAGACATAGTGGTGGGGAGTCAGAGGAGCGATGGAAGCAGGGGGAGCTGGTACTTACCTTAAAATCATACAACTCTATAGTATAGGAAAATGTTCGTAAGTATATGTTTTTGCCTCCTTCCGAGCTTAACGTGCCTATCCCCCTTGCCTCTGTTAAAACTTTAAGTATCGTGCTTGATGTTTTGGCAAAACTTTCTATTTATAATTATTATTTTGATCTGTATTAATTAAATATTTAATTGAAAGTCCGTGGTCGTTTCAAAGTCTTGAAATATAGATAGATAAAATTTAAACCGTTAATACTGCATTTGCTTAGCTTAAGAAATATATATTTTATGAGTCACTCTACAAAAAAAACTTTATATTTCTACTATTACTCATTAATCAATGAGAGGTATGGACTTTTATTATATCTTTTGATGCTATGATATCACTTCGATTCAACGAAATAGTAAATACAGTGGAACGACATTTCTTTAGTCATAATAAAATGAATTGATAAATAATTCATAATTGGTCTACTGACTTATGCTAAGTATATGACATCTGTACTCAGAAAGACTTAGTTGCATTTTCACAACAATATACATATAGCTTGCGACCCACGAGGATTATATTGTATGATACACTGTCAACTTTAACTGTTTCTATACGTACATTAAGCAGTTACTCTGCAGTGACTTGATATTATTCGATTTGTATTTTATCTTCGTTGAAGCATTTGTATATTTATATAGATATACGCAAGCCTGCCTAGTACAACACTATTATGTATATATCACTTGTTTGACGTCAATGTGTGCTGTTTGGGGCCTATCTGCCACTATAATAATGAAAAGCCAAAACCTTGGATAAGAATATAAAAATGTAAAATTTTAAATAATTTAAACTTTACCTCCATATAAATATACTTTTTTTTATAAATAATAAATCGTTATAAGTTTTGGGTAAACATGAATAAAGTTAAAGTTATTACTATTGGTCATTGTCTATTTCAATCTTTGTCGAACTTTTACAGAAATCTTGAAATTTTTATATGGACGTAAGATTTTTAACGATACCAAGAACGATCATACGTCTTACAAACATTTTATTGCAGGCACTTTATATTATGGAAAAAAGCACGAAAAGATTTTGTTATCTTTTTTTCCTGTTTTATGATGGTATTTACAAAACAGTTGGTGGAATGACAGAATTAAAAAATATTTTTAATTTGTACGTAACAGGTATAAAAAATATTTAAGTGTATAGATTATCGTATTTCTGAAAGGAATTTAGAATCTAATATATTACTTAGAGGCCCTCTTGATTTAGGACATTATGACGTAATCGATTTCAGTAATTGTGATATGAAAACCATCAGAATCATATGCAAAAAAGTTTGTATCTACTTATAAGCAATATAATCAATAAAAGTAATCGAAAATAACTATAAAAAAGAGGGTAAATTAACTTTAATGAGGGGCAGTATAAATTCTTTTAAACATTTAGAATACAAAATCTTTCTTGATCAAATAAATTTTAAATGTTATTTTTGCTCTGCCAATTTCTAGGAAGATCCAAATCAAAAAGTATAAGTCAAAATGGGAAAATTTTAATTTAATTATCATAATGAATATGATAAGGATTTAATCAGTTGTTAAAAACCTATAAAAAATTGAGGCTTTTAATAAGATGCTACAAATTTGTTTTATTTTACTACGTTTATGGCTAATGTGCAGCCACTCTCTTTGCTGGTTACCTTGCAGAAAAATTGTGACAAGAAATTTGAGTAAATGACCGCAAAACACAACAAACTTGGAGCCAACACTGAGCCATTAAATAAAACTGTGTGTTCGAGGATGGATTCGTGGCCCAGCGCCAAAATAGCAACATGCTTAAGTAACCTTGAAAATACTAATCTATTATGATTGTAATTTATGACTTGTTTGTAGGATGTTTAACACACCACAGGCAACTTTTATTCATAATAAAATAATATCAACAAAAAGACCTGCTTGTTATATGAACAGGGATAGAGTTTTTTCAGATAAGCGTTAAATGGCTTTCTTTTAATAGAAACAAATCTTTCTTCTTCATTTTTATATTCATAATTAATCTAGAACAAACGTAAATATGTATATGCGCATGTACCTACTTGTGTTATTGCTAAATTAATCATATGGTAGTTGTAATAAAACAAAAATAATGATTTTATATAGTTCACAAAGAAACCAAAAATGATCAAAAGAGAACAAATTTATACATCCGCTGAGCATGATCCTGCGACAAAACATGTATAATCCGATATCCTCACTTTTCTATGTTACTGATCGCCTAAGATTTCTATACTTTCCCAATTTACCCACCTATTTTTTACTTTATCAACTCCCACGAATAACTTTCTACTAAACTTACCAGTAAATATTTATGAACTCTTCTAATTTATCGAAACTCCTTGTTTTTACCGATTGATCAGAAATCGTGTTATAAACACGTACAGGTTAGTTATGGACACACATACGTTCATTTAGAACAGGTCGCATCTTAGGGTCTCTAGGGTATCTGAAAAGATTTGGAAATCTCTGAAAGTACCTTCTCCTGAGATGCGTAGTCTACGTTCTGCGAGACGATCTAAGATACCAGGTGTGCACGGATGCCAAACCCCCAAAGTACAACGAGTTAGTAAATATGCTTACACTATCTTTACGATATCTGCTAGGCTGACTCTCGTATTGGATACTCTTGGCCGGGTCAGCTCTTTTCTCTCTCTTGCACACTAGACTTGGCAGTGAACTGCTCTGCGTTGCACTGCATAGACTCCAGGAAACTCCTGGGTGCCAGGGTGCAAAGAAGAAAAAAATCTCGTAGGAACTGATACTCGTCACGATTAATGGATGACTTGATGACTCCACGACTAGTGGGTGCAAGGTCTCGTAGGAAGACGGGTGCTAGCTTCTGAAGGTAGACTGACTCGCTTACTGCTGCGTCTCTCCCTTATATGACGCTCTGTACCTTCTTTTTTCGGTTGATCGTTTCTTCTGCGTTTGCGCTCTAGTGATTGCGTGGCGTAACTTATACACGCGTGTGGCCTATTCATTTAAATTTAAAGAGTTGACTTATTGCGGGTAATCAGACAATATAGTGCAGATAATATAATATCAGACAATATATGCACCGCTGCAAATGAAATACATGAAAAAAGAGAAAATCCACATGTGGATTATTCAAAGTCAAGTACATCTCATTTTACCAAACAGTTGGATAAACAATAATGATGAATCATAATGAAGTCAATTGTACATGTATCATAATTTTGATGGTATAAAAAAAGGGGTCCCAAGGTGCGCAGGCTTGTTAATCAAATATTTGTATTGATGTTTTAGAAGCATTTGATCTTTGTGCCCATTATTACGTCCTCGCGGTAGAGCTGCTAACGACATTTACGTCAGGATAAGATAATAGGCTTTGGTTGATGCCTCGTTACCACTAAACAGCACGTACTGAAAATAGATTAAGACTACTGTAATTAAATTAATCACACTCTCGCGGACAGCCAATGAGGACAGGCATGTGAGTAATGACCCTATGCTGTGTTAGGACAGTAGACGCAGAACATCAAGAAAAGTGTACAAACTCGAATTTCGTATAATTCTCGCCTTTCAACCTCTCTACCTTTCTAGCTTTCTACCATTCTACCTTTTTTTCTTGCTACAAACAAATAAGTCTATTATCTGTATCTAGCTGGTGCTAGAAAACCTGTTCTTTGAGACACTGCCCAAAAAGGATCTGTGGCTTGGGCGTGGGAACTAACACTATCGTAGCCGAAGAAAAAATCATCGCCATGGTAGGGGCACTAGAGACATGCGAGCGAAACTGATTCAGTAGTAGCGGAATATAAATTGATTATTATTAGCGTAGGCAGCAAAAACCTACGCCCTTAGGAGTTAGGGAGGTGCGCGGGCAACCTTCCTAGTACGGTGGACCCACCTAAGATTGGAGCATAGACTCCTTAGTGCGATAAGCTTGATACTTATGGACAACTGACCTCTAAATCAAAACATTATCTAATCTTTAAACCAAAACCAAAACCAAAGGGTAACTAAAAACCTACTAAATAACAGAAAATGGGGAAATAGTTACCAATTCGCGACGTTGTATGTTGGGGCACATTTTTGAACAGGCACAATCAAAGTAGCTGGCGACATCCTTGATAAATATGACATTGACATTGCGGATATTTAAGAGGTTCGGCCACTAAAGAGGGAAAAGAAGTAGTTAAGTACATTCTTCTGCATGGCAAAAGCATATGGGTGATCTATAAACAAGTTGTTTTGTCAAAGGAGAACTATCCATGAACATAAAATAATTTAAAGTAGTAAATAAAATAATCTTGTATTGACGTCTAACCAATAAATGGTACAATCATACACTTACTAATGTCCATGGGCCGACGTAAGAAAAGGACGATGATATTAAAGAAAATTTCTTTGTAAAAATAAAAAAAATATACGATACAAGCGAATCACTACTGGAGGATTTCAAAGATAAAATTGGCCAGGAAGATCTTTTTAGAACAAACATCAAAAGAGAGCCTCCATGAGCTAAGCAATGATAGTGGTACATGATTTATTGAGTTCGCGATATCAAAAAATCTTTTGGTTCAGAGCACTTAATTTAAACATCCCGATATCCAGAAAGCATTGTGGAAGACCCTAGACAGCGTGGCGTGACTAATAATCAAATCAATCATGTAATCACTGATAAAAGACATAGCTCCGACATTATTGATGTAAGGTCATAAAAGGTGGCTGACTGTGGCTTGGACTATTTCCTGATGATAGCTAAGGTGAGAACACTTCTAACGATAGCCAGAGAGCATGACTTTACTACATCTAAAACAAGTATTACTAAATAAACTAAAAGGCTTTTACAAACTCATAGAGTACTGACGGGAAATCAATAACTGTATTCAAAATCGAGTGGCGTGCACGTAGGATCAGGGACAAGAAGTCGGTGGAAAGTGGAAAAATATAACAGATGCGATCAATGAAGCGGGAGACAATGTAATGAGATAAAAACCTTAGTAAAAAGACAAGCCGTGGTTGAACGACGAGTGCAGAAAAATAATAGAGGTCTACGAAAAGGCTGGAATAGTAAACCTGAACAGTGAGAATGAACAATCTCTAGAAAACTATAGAAATTGTAGAAAAGCAGCATGCAAGGTGGTAAGGAAAAAAAAACGTTAATAGGAAAAAAAAATTTATTACTATAACACAAAATTACAAAAGGTAGAATACGCGTAAAATGTACCAAGGAGCTGATGCAACTGAAAAGGGATATCAGAATCAAAATGTTTTTATTGAAGACAAAAATGGGTGTATGATCGTGCCTGACGAAGAAGCATTAACGAGATGGAACAACTACTTTATTGAATTACTCAGTGTAGTTGCAAATAACGAGAATGGGAAACCTCAAGATGTTCATACCGCGGATATTGAGGTGAATGAACCGACACTTGGAAATGTAGAGCAAGTTATCTGTAAGCTTCAAAACAACAATGTGGCGGGGATAGACAGCATACCCTAGGAGCTAATCAAGAATGGGAGAAACGGTTGAGTATGGAAATACACGGTTTAATTAATCAAATTCACAATGAAAATCATTTGCCCAGGAAATGGACTAAATACAACATAATTCTGACTTTTAAGAAATGCTACAAGTCTGTTCGTAATGACTACAGGGGTATTTCATTACTTTTGACTTGCTATAAAGTTTTATCTAATGTTCTCTTAGACAGATCAACTCATTTTGCGGAAGATATTATAAAAAACCATCAATCTAAGTTCAGACGTAACAGATGAACCACTGACCAAATATTTACAATGATACAAGTAATAGAAAAACCATGGAAGCTCAACAAGGAATTCAGAAAACTGTTTAGAGACTTCAAAAAAGCGTACGATTCAATTATAAAATCGAAAATGTACTATACACTTGTCACTGGGGATTCCAAATGAGTAAGTTGCTTTGATACGCATTTGCATGCAAGAAAGCAGAGGTAGAATTTGCGTTGAAAACAACCTTTCAGAACAATTTAAAATACACGTGAGTTTGAAACAAGGGGATGCGTCATCTCCGGAATTGTTTAATTTGGTTTTAGAATACGTGATTTGACATGTTCAGGAAGATAAAAGTGGGATATCTCTAAACGGGACTACTTAAATACTGAAATATGCGTACGATAAAAAGTATGCTGGGTGACAGCGAACAATTACAATACGGAACACAAAAAAATTAATCGATAGAGCGGGAGAGTCAGGGATTGAAAAAAGCGAAGAAAAAACTAAATACATGATTGTCAGTAGAGTAAATGATCCAAGTGTAACCACATTGAGAGTAGGGAGAAGATTGATCGAGAGAGTTTAAAAGTTTAAATATCTTGAGATTTATAATAATGATACTAATGATTTTTGGGAGGAGATTAGACAGAGATTATGACCAGCAAACGATTGTTATTATGGGGCTAGGAAACTGTTAAAATAGCAATTATTAAAAAAAAATTTGAAACATGTATCTATAAAACAATTATATTGCCTGTCCTGTTGTACGAAAGCAAAACGTGGGCAATCACAAATAGCAAAGAAAAAAAATTCGAAGTATATGAGAAAAAAGTACTCGGAAAAATGTTTAGGGCAAAAAGGGACGAAGTCAACCGGGAATAAAGGATTTTACATAATGTTTAAGTCGACCGCGGAATTATATGGTGAGCCAAGTAAGAGCCGGGTAATTAAAGCACATAGGTTGCGGTAAGCTGGACACGTTGCTAGGATGAAAATGCAAGGAGCCGCATATACAGGGTGATATGTTACGGTGGCCTTTCCGGGAAAGGGCGTGTAGAGTGAATTTTTCTGAATCGAACCCCGTTAGAATTAATTTTTTCGGGCTTGTGTAAGACTATCGGGGTACGTTCGGGGGACTTACAGGGGACTTACGGAGGACTTAGGGGGACTCTTAGGGGTACTTTCGGGGGACTTAGGGGGACTTAGGGGGACTTACAGGGGACTTACGGGGGACTT
>JAPYYV010007116.1:9146-33676 GCA_030522625.1 Copidosoma aretas | reverse complement strand
CCCCCCCCCCCCCCCGCCCGCCGCCCCCCCCCCCCCCCCCCCCCCGTAGTACATTACTCGCTCGCGTGTACCCACGTACCCGCGTAAGAGAAAGACAGAGGCAGAGCCAAAGAGAAAGAGGAAACGATCTCCTCCCACCCCCCCGCCTCGACGAGCATGTACGCGTCCACTAACAACCCCCGGAGCGAAACAATCACGTGATTCCTTCATACACGGCTGATTGCCCGTATTGTCTGACACCTCGGCGCCGAACAATGCCGGCCTTCGTCGTCGTTTCTTTTCCAAGACGACCAAGGGGGCTCGCTCGCCCGCGCCCGTATGTGAGGTGCTGCTTAGCCCAGCGAGGGTTCCCCCTCGTTCGGTTCGCGACGACCCAGAGCCGGCTTAACTTTACTGGGTCAATTGTTGTTTTGTTGTGGGTACATCGGGGTAGCGAACTGCGCCGTAAGTTTTTTTCCTTCTCCTGGCGCCTCGCCTTTTTTCCAACTGCGAGTGCAAACCGAGGTGCAAACAGTTTAGTTTGACGTGATCGCCAGTTTGATCGTCTCTTGTTGCAAGGACACAGTTTTAACTGTTGAACCTAATGGCTACGTTTTGTGTTCTCAATTTAAAATATAGATACAAACAACTTGCATAGTGAGATAGTGAGAAATGATCCGGCCTTAGTTACAAAGTTTCATATGTCTCATTACTTGTAAACAAAATGCTAGCCTTTAAGAAACAGTTCAATTTGAAAACTAATCCCACGTCAGATCCCCATTAAAGATGCCTCAAAGTGCGTATCAGCCTTACTATATTACACACCTTTTACGACTTCCTCGCAGCGTCACAGCTGATATAGAAGTAACAATCAAACCACTCTTCAGTCCCGGAGTTTCGAGCTCGTGCAAAAAAAAAACAAAGTGGGATGCGTCGCAAGCGTCTCCTGTGCGTAAGTGCATACCTCGGGTGCACGATCTGACGGTTAAAAACGAGCCGTAGTCGAGTAAAAAACACATAGAGCAAAGTCCAGGGATGTTTAGAAAACAAAAACCAAAAAATGACGGGGACACTGGTCCTTACTATATAATCGAGTGTACAAAGTGGCGCGGATGCCTCGAAGACAGGATATTTTGCTTGTAAGCCATCAGAGTGGCGGCTACCTCGCTGATCCTTCTTTTTCCGCCTCTGCTTGGCTCTGCTCTCCTCGGTGCGACAAACGTGATCGTCGCCCCATAATGGGTCTCTTTCTTTCCCACTTGCTACCTGTAAATAAAAATAAAAAGCAATTAAAATGTCTTAATTAAAGCTATTAATCAAGTTGCCGAGGATGTGGAAGAGAGGAGAGGGATGTGGTGGCTTTCTCGGTCCTTCTCTTCCTTCTTCCGTTTCTACTATGCCCCTCGAGTTCTGGAATGGGACGACTGCGCTACACTCGAGTGTAAGTGAAGCTCCGATGTATATATGTGCGGCAAATGTTCGGCTATTCCGTTTCGTCGATATCACTGTGGTACCTACACTCGCGTGGAAGTGAATACACGTGCAATGTTTTAGAATTAAAAGGTCATAAATTGTCAAAGGGATTTACCTGGTTAACCTTTTATGGTGGATGTTTTGATAATTTAAAAAGTAGTTATTACGTGACTGAAGTCTTTAGTTTACGAAGCAAGTAATTTTGTCATGAATTACGGTATTATTACCAGAATATGAAAGAGTAGAGTAGAATAGAAAAAAAACTTTATTAAAGCCGCGGGGTAAAACCCCATATGGCCGTTTGAACATTTACAAAGTTACAGTGTAAAAAATATAAAAGACGAACAAGTATTCGCTAAGCTAAGAGTGATTATACAATTAGAAGAAACGTGAATAATTAATTATATTTTTTAAAGACCTAGCTGCGACAGTCATGAATAATTATTTGCATTTTGAAGCACTGAGTATTAAGGTAAAAGTTGTATGCACAAGTGAGCAGATTATTCCATTCTTGTGGCGCAGTTTACTGATAGTTGTAATGACGTAATTTTAACTATTATGCTGTAGTACAAGCATACATCGAGCTGTCCATTGTGTTAATAGCGATATGGTCAAAAAAAGATCATAGAAGTTTAGTTATACGTTAATCTTCCATCATCGATCTTCCGTCCGTCAGGTACTACCGTTTTGTTTGTTTTGTTTACCGTTTTGTTTGTTTTGTTCTTCTCTTTCTTTTTCTTGTTTTACGCGTCTCCTGAATTTCGCGAGTCATAAGTACAATAAAAATGGCAGTCTTAACAGCAGTAGAGTTTTCCGGCAGGAAGAGTAGACGAGAAAGGTCGTTGATAAGATTTGTAGCCGTGAAACACAGTCCCTTGTGTTGTCTAGAACATGGTAAACTGCTGCTTCGTAATCAAATATAGGAAATATAAGGGACGCAACAAGATGCTTGTAAATGCCAGTAGTAAGAGAATTTCTATGAAAGCGTAGCGTTCTTAGCACAAAGTGAAGACGGGTTGTAATTTATGTTGTCTGGGCGGACCATGATAAGTAATGATCGATCCACAAACCTAAGCTTTTTACTTTTGTTTCAAAAGGTATCTGATTGCCTGCGGCAGTAAGCTTAAAAAGCGTAGAGCGATTGAGACGTGAAACAAGAGTCTGGCTACCGACAATAATTGCTTTAGTTTTAGAGGGATTCAATCGCAGAACTTTGGCTATGGCCCACACATTGCTGTTATGTTTGTATTAATTTTGATGATTGCATCTGAAATAAATTTGCAAGGAGCATCACAGTAGATTTGAAGATCATCTGTGAAAGTGGCATGTGTGCAGTAAGTGAGAACAGTTGGCATGTCACGAATAAAAACAGTAAAAAAGCGTGGCCCCAGGACACTGACTTAGGGCACGCCACAGCCAATGGTCCTGGACTCGGAGCGCCCCCTCTGATCATCGATTGTTGCTTGACTGCTGCCTTGAAAATAAGTAGAACCACCGCAAACTAATGTCGTCGCATCCAATACGTCTCAACTTTTTTAGAAGTAGAGCATTATTGACAAGATCGAATGCCTTTGTAAAATCAATGAGAACTAGGACTGTGCCATTGCTATGCTCAACACCCACCCGTATACCCAGCAATCCCAGAAGGGCAGTCTGATTACTGTGTCCTCTACGATAGCCTACCTGGAAAGGATCATGTAACTGGTTAATCTCTATGTGCTTCTGGAGCTGCTGATTGATTATACACTCGAGAATTTTGGAGAGCTCTGAAAGTTTAGATATGGGACGAGTGTCGCTCGGCAATTCAGGGCTCTTTTTCTTTGGCAGTGGTTGAATAAGTTAGAATTTCCAGATGCTAAGGAAAATGCCTTCAGTATTGAGTGATTGAATATAGTTAAGAGTGGGTCGATTATATGCGGCCGGAGAATTTTTATCATATGTATCGATATATCATCTGAGCCAGTAGAGCTTGAGGACGAGTTCGCTATGACCGACAAGATATCGGAGCGTGAGATAGTATAGTGAAGGAAATGACTCTGATCGGATCACTTGGGAGTTCAATCAAGTATGCAGCTTCAAAGAGTGTAACTCTGTGAGACTATTTCAGTAGAAGCAAGAATAAGTACTTCTTTTATTTTAGGCACTAGTAGATGAGTTTAACACCCCGAATGGGTATGTTTATGTATGTAGATATCTAATTATCAATGTACACTCACACTTCATGATGTAAAAAACCTTCAATCCAAAGATCTATGTCCATAATAGGTCAACAATCGATGTGGTACTCTCGCTTGCAAAACTATCGACTCTGCACAATGTGCCATCAAGATCGGAACTTGGAACTTTTTTTTTCTACAGCTCGTTATTACTGTTTATCGCTATAGGCTCATGAACCGAATACTTCTTAGCGCAATGCCAAATTATTCCATGTCTCCCAGTCTCTGATAAAGATTTGTAAAACAGAGTTTACAAATACAACTAATACCGACGTACTTGATACCAACCCGAGACGAACATGAAAATGTCACTTCAAAATGCTTTGAAAAAAATGTCCCCTTCAAACCGTGCCCGCTCAAATACAACTCTCGTGACCGCAGGATCCAGGAGATGAGGAGAGGAAAAATTATAAAAAATTGCAGCAGCATCGGTAGTATACTAACAGTAAAGGAAAATTTAATACTGCAGCATACTTCTAACATCTAGTATACGAGGATGTTGGCCAGTGGTTTCATTCCTCATCCTAGGAGAAATGAGCAATACCATACGCGTATACTCGTATATGTTCGTATAATCTGGACACAGCCAATGATTGATACGCGTCTCGTCCATTAGCTCCTTAATCGCCTGACCTCCACGCGGCCTTCCTCTGCATGTATATGCCCATCTTTACGGCCACCGCTCATCTTTCCCTCTTGCTCTACTTATTCCTACCTTCTCGTTCTATGTATATACGTTGCATCCACAGCCGTAAAAGCTGTATATACATTCATAGACCGCGGTCAGAGTCATGCAAGCCAAGTGCCAGCTAGCAACTCGCCGATGTATAACCGCGATACGATTGTATATACGAACCGGCTGCAGCGCATACGAACACTTATACATACATTATATGCGCTATGGTTTATAAGGCGAGAGGGAGAAAGAGAGAGGGTACGTATATAGGAGGGAGAGAATCGCTTATTTATATGCACTAGTGCTTATACTCGATAGTAATTTAAGGATGCGCGCGTTGAATTGAATCGCGTGCGCCAGCAGCAGCAGCGGGCAATCTGTATACCATACGGTCTGACGTGAAATTTAATAGTGTATGTACACGGGATATATATGTGCGTGGAGCGGGTATAATGGGCATCCGTGTATGAGGGACCGATAAGTGATGAAGGAGTATTCGACCGCGCGAGGAGGATTCGCCTTCGAGAAGGATTTAATAAGTCGCCGTGAATTGGACCAATATGCGCAAGGCGAGTGAATAGGGAGTCCTGGGTGCTGTTTGGAAACTTGGATTTTTCGATTGTCGTATCCATTGAGGTGGATCTCCGTTGTGTTCTGTTTCGTTTCTGGTCATGGTGGAAAAACTGAATCTGGTTTTTATTTTTGCTTTATGTGCACAATATGTATTCATACGATTGAAGTGGTATTCACGTCTAGAGGTGCGTATTTACTGAGATTTTTTTGGATAACGTTTAAGGAGTTCCTTGATTTGATTGAGGGAATGTATAAAATCGTTAAGAAAAAATTATGTCCAAATTAAAGGTGAATATTAAGTCTAGATGAAGTTTCTTATTAAAAGCTAATGGATATCTATTGTGAAGTGAGTCGTTAAGTGCTTATCTACAGTCATAACTTCCTTTTTTTTGAAGGGGTGAGGAGGAGAAATCTTTTAAAGACACCCCTGGTCACGAAACTGAAGGGAGTGTCGGATTTACCCGGGTGCCTACCGACTACAACTAACCTCCTTGCATGAAGACCAGTGCAGAACGCTACGCTCCCTAGAAGACAAAGTAATTGAGATACAGAAGAAAATGATGAAAAATAATGGAGAAATTCAATGGCCAGCTCGCTCTCAAAGGGATGAGAGGACGGGCACTTACACCGTTAGGAGAAACTCGGAATATTGAGGTAGTAGAACAGCCTCAGGTAAGAGAAAAGAGAGAAACACATTCCAGTCAGGCATCAGACTTATGAGAAAAGAGAACTCTACACGGAAAAAAAATTGGTACTGGGATAACTCCACCTTTTTCGTAGTCCAAGACATCAACAGCTTCGAGTTCTCTGAATACCAATTTGGAAACATATTAATGCCAACTTGGTAATATGGTGCCTTTGATACTATGAAAGTGTATTGTTTACAAGTTGGAAGTCTCTCACTTCGATGGTAGAGGCTCTCGATCTCCAAATAAATTGGAGAGTCTCCGAGTTGGTAACCCACGGGTACCAACTTGGAAGGAAGCGAGCGGCCGAGCTGTCGATGTATACATATGTATTGGAGCTGAGCGGCTTCCAAATATAAGTAGATGGGGATGGCGTCTTGGCAAGCTCAGCTCAGATGGCGCTACAAAGGTTAACATTGAAGTCCGCCTATATATATATACATCGATATTCTAAGCGCACTGATTGGCTGAAGTCTCCCTGGCGCCCTCTTATCAGTTCAAAGCGAGGTTCAAAGTCGTCGGTCGCCATCCCCATAGAGTCATGAAGTATTCTGACTTGACTGATATGAAAGATGATGTATCATTCTCTGGACTTTGAACAGTTTCTATGAAGTTCAAAACTATTAATGGATCAAAGATTCAATAGGCGAAAAAATTTATTAGAATCAGGGTTCGAGTGACCCCTGTAATTTAAAAAAGAGAGCTCTAAGTACAATTTTTTTTGCAGAAAAAATTATTTCCCTTTATTTTGTTGTGACTCTACTGTGTTATACGTATTCCACAACTTTTGTTGCGAATCGATAATAAAACAGTTAGGTAATCTCAAAAGAATATCATTCTTCTCTGATCCCTGTCATTCACCAATACAACAAGATCAATCACAACCATACAATAACGAACAGCGTCATATACGAATTATCCAATTCCAGCCATCAAACCGCACAACTGCTCCACCCAATCACCCCTAAGATCTTGATATTCGCTCGGAAAATCGAAGACGCTTACGTTTCTCAGGCTGTACACGAGAATTTTATGCCTTGGCGTTTCGGATCTTAGCAAAAGACGTCTCTCTATATTGCTTGGTGCAGCAAAGACCCTGTGTAAGAACGTCAACTTGCTTGCCTGCAAGAGAGAGAGAGAGAGAGAGAGAGAGAGAGAGGGAGTCTGTAGGTAGGGTGAGCCGCGTTCTGTGATGTAATTAGGTTGTCTGGAACACTCACGTCACCCCGTAGTGCGGCTGCTATACTGTTTCTCCCGTTGCAAGACGGATGGCAACATAACGTCGCGTAACGCCTTACTCGCTCTCTCTTAGTTTCCTCTTATTTGTCACCTCCTGCGTCACCTTATTCCTCGAGCTCCTTCGTTCTAGCCAGTTGAGCTTTCGCCTCCAGCACATCTCCTGCTCTTTCTCTCTCTCTCCTTTCCCAATATTTCGTATAATAGCTTTCGCGTCCTTGCCACGGAACATTGGCTTGACGCTCGCTAATCACATTGATAATTATAGCAACCGCTACACTTCCCCCCTCCCAGTCCCTCCCTTCCTCCGTCAAGACTAATTTGGGGTAAACCGCACTTAAAGCCTCGCACTTTGGTTTTGCCTTTCCGAATGTCGACGTGGGGAAAATTAGCAAAATTTACAACTTCAAATGATAAGTCGGCTAATTTCGACTTTTTCAAAGCTCTCGGTTGAAATTTTCATTTAATTGAAAATTGTGTAATTAATCGCGCGCTCGCGTATATCGGCGCAAAATTACAGATTGCGACGAGCGGAAAAACAAAGTTGGTCGGAAGGACAAGTTACGGAGAAATTAATAAGCTTCTTTGCGTAGCGCGCGCTTTTGGTTTGTAATTAATTTAGCGTGCTGATGAAAAATTCGATCCCCGCGTTTTTGCGTTTCCCCAACGGGCGAGATTAAAATCCATCTCAGATGACAAATACGCTCGATCGATAATACCTTGAACCCCCCATGAATACCTAACGAAGCCATTAATACAAGGGGAGGGGAGGGGGGATTTTTTAATCGTTAAATCGTCAAAAGGAAAAAGAAGTCCCTACGGGGCCACTTAATGAACCAGGGAATTGAAAAACTTCATCGATCCCCCAGTGCGACCAAAACCACGTACTCGTCTTGATCGATCGAGAATTCCAGAAGTCGAGCACCAGCTGCGTGCAGGTCCCAATTTTTTCCCGGCCCTTCCTTCCTAATAGTAATTGTAGGACTTTCGGTTGCCCCAATCTCGTTATAAACTATCAGCCTGCTCTCACCACCCCCAGTTCTCAACCGTGCTCTGCCACCGTCGCGTATAGTTGTCTCGTGCTGGGCAATCACGTTCCCTATTTACCTTCCACGCTAGTATGTGGTCTGGTTTTTTTATCCCAATCCTTTCTCACTCCCTGTAGTGGACACCCTATTTCGCGCACGAGCAATTGACCCCATACGGAAAAACAACAACAACAGCAGATAATCACCCACCCATCCCGTCAACATCATCGACGTCCATTTAGGCAATTACCCTCATGGGTTTTCGGTAGTTCCTCCTTTTATTCTCCCACAGCAAAATTGGTATCCGTGAGCCAATTTTCAGAACAGAAGCTGCTTCTCCTCTATTGCGCCGATTACCCTCGTATACCTACTCTGTTTCTCCTCCTTTGTGCTTTTTTTCTTCCCTAAACCCAAAAGCGAGCAAAGATGGAAGGAGAAAGAAATGCACACACATGCGTCACGTCTTCCACTTTTGCCATCCTCTCCTCTCTACTCTCCGCCATTCTCATCCCCTTCTCTTTCTCTCTTACCTGCAGGTGTATACAAGGTACGAAAACGCAGGCAGAGACCGATGCGAGCCCTGTTACCGGACATATACAGGTCACCACTCGCGCAGAAAAACAAGGGAACGATGGGTTACCTTCCCCGCCTTCCTTTTTTTTTCGGCCTCGGGGAAAAAAAACGCCTGCCCACACTTTTTCGCTCCAACTGTCTGATGTAGGTATATGTGTAAACATGTTCAGCCACGAATAGCGAGTTATAAGATTCTTCCGAGTAGCGGAAGGTAATTGAAGGCAACTCAACGATCGGCTGTTCGATTTGCGAGCGTCGATTTTGGCCCCTGACAGTTTCCTTCGCCTCTGCTCTTTCCTTTGCTTCTTCAGGTTATCGCTCGCCCGGGCGTTTTGTAATGATAAGTTCTACGTAACGATATACTTTAAATTCATCGAGACATTTTGAATGCGACGAGGTGCTGAATGACTGCGTGGTGTGCTTGGACCGTCTACTACGCATAATAGATATTCTGATGGTAATAAATTTTTTCCCAGCGGTTGCGTTGTTTTGGTTTAAAATCTAGGTTAAGATGAAACGAAGTATATTTGTTTATCGATGTTTGTTCCTCCGATATCGATGATTTCAACTGGAGTTTTAATTAACCAGCTTCTTACATTAATTTGAATCATGTGCGAATTATAAGGGCATTGGTTAGATAGTTCGGAGAATCCAAACTTTCAGTCACCAGTGCAGGTTTGTTTAAGCTTTTGGATATAAAAAATCCATTATGTCCTTTTTTGGAAAAGTAAAATAATACAGAGACAATCAAAACGTCGATGTTCGAAATAATAAGTTCGAAATAGGATCGTTTACTATATGAAATTTTTCTTTTGACATCAGAGCCAATTATATGATTAGTGTTAAACGTATTGAAGAACAAATTTAATCAAAATGTTATGTCAATTTTACGACACAAAACTTCAACCCTCTAATTTTCCATGATTCTGAATTTTTACTTTTTGAACATCCGCGTAATGGACTTTTGAAACATAAAAATAAATTCCATCACCGTCGTCAAACTAAAAAAAAATTAGTTTTCAGATTCTCTTTTCGTTCGCATCTAACAGTCGTCCTTTAACCATACTCCCTACTTTTCATTGAGAGTGTGAAAACGACGTCTGATGAAAGAAAAATTGGAGCCCTCAACACCGAATACAGGTACGGACTACAGGTCAAAACATGTACCAACGTACCTGCAGAGCCGCAAGCCCATATTAGTTCCGTAATGCTCGGATGCCAACCTCGTGCTATACGACGAGCGTAACTTCTTCGCGCGTATATTTATGCGTGTATATGTTTATAGGATATTCCTTGGGTGAAGCACGTGCATATAATGCACGGACAGTAAAGTATAAAGCAGCCGAGAGTTTAGCATTCAATCATACAAACCGAATCAACGATGCCCCTGCGCAATTCCTTATCGACTCCATGCGCCGCGCGCGGCTATGGGATTATCTCCGATTTTTCTCCCTTCCACTGTCTCGAGCTGCGCGCGCGAGCGCGAAAATTAGCACCTCACTTAAATGCGCGAGGAGAGGCTCTTTCCTCCCTCCCTCTACCTTGCGTCTTGTATATTGCTCCTCCTGGCGTGCCTGGGCGACGTTAAGGTGCGCGTTATGCGGCTCTGCAGTGCGCACTTGTAATTTGAAACTGTACTTTGCTTTGATTTACAATGAAGAGTGTTAAGTGCGCGCTTCTCTCTCTCTCTCACTGACGGCAGTTACTTATAATTAATTGACGTGCTATTACTGCTTTGGAGTAATTGAATTTTATCGAGTAGCCGTGGCTCGAGTGTTTTATAAGCGTGCCGTTGCTTTGTGGCGGATCATCTTTTTTACGTGCATTTGAAGTGCAAGGCAAAAGATAATACGGTGCTGGTTTTTCAACTTGCCGGCGAATGGTTATGTTTTTCGTTAT
This sequence comes from Copidosoma aretas, assembly GCA_030522625.1. Classification (NCBI taxonomy): domain Eukaryota; kingdom Metazoa; phylum Arthropoda; class Insecta; order Hymenoptera; family Encyrtidae; genus Copidosoma; species Copidosoma aretas. The sequence continues at coordinate 23,337 of JAPYYV010007116.1, read as the reverse complement.
TGCAGCTACTCTTTTATGATTAAATCTGTGTGTATCAACTCGTCCGATTTGGTTGTTCGAGGATAGAAATCGCCTGTTGATAGTTTGAAGATTTACGCAAGCAATTCAAAGAGCAGTATTTACGAAAGTTAAACTTTGTTGATACAATACTCTACAAACCAATGAACTGTTATTGTTGCTATTTTATTTTGAGTAACAGGCTTCTATAAAAGGCACGTCTCCGAGTAAAAGTGTGCATAAAACTGTTTCATCTAATTTTTTCAGATACTGTGGTTCTTATTTGATAAAAGGAAAAATAGGGATAACTTTCATTTATATTACTGGCTGAAATTAAATTATTATACGTTTTTATTATCCATCACATGTAAGCCAAAACTGAAAATACAAACCAATATAAATGAATCCACCAACGAGTCCTATCACTACAAGATTAATAACGCTTGTCTTAATCTGTCTTGCGTTTTGTGTTCCGAATTAATTTATTTTCCGTTGCTTAAAAAGTATACGTTTATTAAGATAAGGAAGGACAAATACAATTTCTGAAATAAAATGAACTAACCTTTGCGATGGAATTACTCGTGTTCTCTTTTATCATTTTTGTATGTTCACGAATGTTTAAAACCTCACGAAGACTCTTATAGACTTCATTAAACAGCGTCTAAAAAAATTATATACTCTTAAGTCATCGAAATGTAAATTTTTTATAAATTTCCTGTCTCGTACTGATTATATATTTAAAGAATAAACTAGAACCAAGCATTTCTATAGAACGTGTAGAAAGGATGCAATGGGAGTCTTTAGAAGAAATTTCGTGAGCACGGAGAATCAATTGTACTCCCATTAAAGAGGAGCATATAGAATGTTCACCCTTCATAAATCGACGAGAGAGAGAGAGAGATGAAGAGAAAAAAAAGAGATTGGCACAGCAACCGAAACAGGCAGCCACAGCAGACATTGCATGTGCGAACGATGGAACGCAAATCTCATTTGCGGAATCAATATTGTTTATTCAACCTAATATCCGGCAGCTTATACAATCAAGCTCCCGCTGGCACCGCCAGCGCAGTGGAGGCCGTTACTTGTATACACATCTATCGTCTTTCATCGTCAACAGCGTGGCTTTTCGAAGATCGACCTTGCGCTGTTTCGACGCTGTAATTGTATTTCCAACCTCTTCGCCAACTCCTATGTACCTATGTTCGTGTGTTGCCGGATTTTGTCTATTCTACGCATACAACAGCCGGCTCTGTGATTTGAAGATTGACGACTTTGGCCCTCAATTGACTCGAGTACGAAGACAATTTACTTGCCTTTCGTGCAATTTCAAGGTTTGGGACTCTATACGTTGGATAGTATGTGTTCTTTAAATATTGTTATGATACAGAATTTGGAGAGCAAACCGAAGATGAATGTTTGAATTGTACTAAAGAATGTGAAAATAAGTGAATGTTATACAATTAAACACATGAATTACAGCTATAAAAATTCAACAAAAATTTATAACCACTGCTACAATTATTACATTTTAAACATTAAATGGTTGTTTCATTTTGTTACTATTATATGAAATACAAAGCTTTCAAGCATTAAAGCTTCAGTACAGCAGCAGCAGCAGCAGTAGTAGTATAGTAGAATCCCGAACCCCCACCGGAACTCGGTATTTCGCGAGACAATATCCGTGCCGATATTGCATAGGCCTTCGTGCGTCATTCACTCGGGAAATACGATTGTTTCGGCGCTTCTGCTGATAAATGTGAATCCTTACCCCATGTTGGGTGTGTGGGTAGGAGAAAAGCTGCTATTACTACAGTCTCGACGCGTCGCCTTTGCCACTTCTGTCCCGCCTATATTCTATTTTGATTACGGCCTCGATACATTCATCGGTTGTCATTCGGGCTTATGTCTGGATGTGTACGTTATTTCTTTTCGATGTTAGCAAGGATTTGTTGATACAGTTTTTTTTTTACATTGTAGCTTTTACAAAGCAAAATTAATGGTAATTGTATATGGTTTTTTTTTTGTACATTGTGCATCAAATATTTTCCAAGAGATAAAGACTTTAATCCTTGAGTATTTCTATTTGGGAAATAAAACTTTTGCGTATTTAATTATTACGTTGTCGGTAAAGCAAATGAACCGAAGCCTTATATTGATACATTTTGCTGCATTTCAATGTACGTTTTGTATGAAATATGTATGATTAGAGTATGTCTTCAAACAGTTTTGTATTACAATTATCAATTCAACTATTTGAACGAAGAAGAATAAACGTGTTAATCATATGAATCGTCTGCTTTTAACACTTTTGGACTAAGGTATAACTGACTATCATCCGGATTCTAATTCAGAATGCGTTAGAACTTCGGATATGCTATTTCGTTGTTATAGAACCTGTTCCGTTATTTAAATAAAATCTTATGATCTTCTAATTTTACTTACTATTGTCACTTCAGGACGGTATGAATTTTATGTTTTACTATTACAGCATTTTGAGCTTTAGAATACGAATGTTCGAATTACTGACTAATTGAACTCTGAACGTTGAACAAATCAAAATACTTTAACTTTTCAATAACATTACCGCCCCCATAGTATTAGCCCTACTCCAAAAGCATGTAACAGCTAATGAAAAATATAGTAAGGCCTAAGAAGTAAGGGATCTCAACTATTCGAACACCGACTTCCTGAGTAATCAACTGTTGGTACATCAACGTTCCCTAGTTCACTACATGATGTTTCTCTAGCTGTATGTGGCATTATTCCACAGTTACGAAACAGACAAATGGACACATCTACAATCACAAAGAAACAAAAAAAAAAAAACATTTGGTTTGTCTATTTTCACACCACCTTTCTCTCCGACGTACACACTCGTACGCGGAGAAGAGTCCCCGAGAACCGGAATAGAAAGAAGATGTAAATCCGTGCCCGAGACAGAGATAAAACCCATACGGCCTGCCCAGAGTCGGGGGACCTTAAGTGAGGATGGCCTACGAGAGAGCGAGAGAAAAAGAGAGACAATGGCTTCTGGATGAATGAATGCGTTGATGAATGTGCACAATGGCCGAGAAGAGTCGAGGAGAGAGAGAACAGGCGAGCGGCTGCTGCTGTACACACTGGCGGCCCCTTGACAAAGGCGCGAGGGGCGACAAAAAATCGCCTCTACGTGGCAGCTAAGTTGAAGTCACGAGGGGGGGGGGGGGGGGGGGGGGGGGGGGGGGGGGGGGGGGGGGGGGGGGGGGGGGGGGGGGGGGGGGGGGGGGGGGGGGGGTGCAAAAAAGGCGAGAGCCGACCGGAAACGGGAGAATATAGACGTTAATAGTCGGCGGGAGAGGCGAGATGTACAGCAGGCGCAGAATCTCACATATGTCCGCGCAATTAGCTTCTCCTTTTGTCCTGGTTACTACCTGTCCAACGCAGTCAATGCGCTCTCTATGAATTGTAATGAACGAGCGGGAATGATTTATTGTTAAGTTTTATTTAGCGGACGTATGCTTTGATTTGTAGAGTTATCATTACAATTAATCGGTGGGTACTGCGTTTGGTGGTTTGGTTTTGGTCGGAGAAGCGAAGATCTTGGTTCGCCAAGGGACTTACTACGTTGGTTTTGGACTCAGAGACTTTCTTAGCTGAGGACCTCAGCAGGAAATAGAAAGTTTGAGTGATTGTAAAGACTTTGAAATTTAGTCAAATCTTAAAAGACTTCAAAAGTTATTCCAAGTCTATTTTTACTTAAAAACTTCAAAAGTGTTACCAAGTCTTTAAAAACTTCAAATTCCATTTCAAGTCTTTTAAGACTTTAATAGTCGCCACGAGTCTTCAAAGACTTTGAACGCATTCCAAGTCTTTGAAGGCTGTACTAGGCATTCCGGGTCTTTAACAACTTTAAAAGTAATTCCAAGTGCTTATACACTTTAAAAGTTATTCCAAGTCTGTAAAGAATTTAAAAATTATTTCAAATCTTATACTTTAAAAATAATTCCAAGAATTTTAACACTTTAAAAGGAATTTCAAGTCTTTGGAGGCTTTAAAGGTCAGTCCAAGTCTTTAAAGACTTCAAATATGAGTCCAAGTCTTTAACGGCTTGCAAAGTTGTGACAAGTATGTAAAGACTCTAAAAAACATTACAAGTCTTTAGAAACTTTAAAAGTAACTTTAAGTCTTTAATGACTGAAAAGTTATTTGAAATCTTAAAAAAAGTCTTTTTAGAACGGCTAACATACTCTCCGAATCTCAATATGTGTAATCTACTTTGAATGCGTGCATATTCACCTACAGTAAGTGACACTCCGTCCTTTTTTAAAGTGTGTGAATGACTTGTATTTATTTTTGTTTAATATGCAATTATTCGAAATGAATTTGACACATTAAGATTTAGAGAGTAGATGAATACAACAAATTTTGTTCTGAAAGGGGTATCCCAAGACAAAAAAGCTATCGGAACCCAGAGTCTCCCCAACTACTCCCTCGAAAGACAATCGTGCACTCGAAAAATTCAATTACGGCACGCAGTATGGAATCGATTCGGCCCCGATCGCACACTGCCGTCGTGTCACGGCCGCTCTCGTGCGCAGGACCAAAATCAAATAAATCGTCCGTCATAACTCACCGAGCGCTCAAGCAGTCCCAATAACATCTACAACGCCCTGTTGCAGCAGCGCCGTTTTGCGTTCCCCGCTTCCCAACCTTGCTCGTCCTACCCGCCCGCGCTCTCTTGCCCAGCGTGTAATTTACGAGTGCAGCGCTCACCGTCGAGCTTATATACATAACGATAACACGCAACGACGCGAGAGATGTGTATTCTTCCTCCTCCCGAAGCCGGTAAAATTACCTCGCCGAGGAGTAACTCTCGCGTGCGGGACCCACGAAAAAGGAGGATCGACGCGCTCGATACCAGTACGCAAAATAACAACGATAGTAAAGTTATCCGTAGAAGCAGTTTCCCCTTCCTCCCGAAAATAAGAGAACAACTGAACGCAATAAGTGGCAATATGATGATGAACACTGGTCAAAGGCAGATAAGTACCTGACACCAAAGGTTCAATCGTGGTATGCGATGTATCGACAAGTCGTTGTAGTAATGTGACGTTGACCAAACCTATTTTTAAGGTAGTTGTTGGGTCATGACATTTTTTTAAAACATTGAGCAAAGTATTAATTTAACCTCATCTCTGTCTCTTTTACTCTTACGGTGGCCATACCAGACTTTACAGACTCTGTATTGTATACGCCATCATAAATGTATACTTCATTGAACATCATTAAATATCTCAAATGAAGTATGGCTGGGCTTATTGAAATTCAAACTGAAGATGGTGACTTAAGAACATATTTTATACGAAGTTTCATCGAAATCGGAAGAAAATTATTTCTCCTGACAACTACCTTAGTGTAATTCAACGCAAATGGCGTCTGGAAACTAAAGTGTACGTTTTCTCGTTACATGCGATGTTTCGATTAGCACGATTGAACCCTCGCACTGTGGGGCACCGATCGTGAACATAATACCGTTAAAGGCACCGAACCTATCTACCTCCCCGCGGTCCAAGTATCACACTTTTTCCCCCCAACCTGTGTGTCCTCGTCATTGTTAAAAGGATACGCGCGTTCCCGGATTCTCAAAGCCGACCCGCCGCTACCTGCGGCAGTCCATTGTGCCCTCGAGCGGCTTATATCCCCTCACACGTACACGGGTATAATACACAATATACACACGAGAGCGCGCACACCTTCTCCCCTTTCCCTTGCCCCATTACCAACGGCTATATACGGTTGCATAAGCAAAAACGCCGCGACGCGCTTTCCGCGCGGGGGCCTCCTCTCGTCTTCTGCCTTTTGCTGTGCTTGTACGAGTGCGTGTGCTCGTGGAGACAAGAGAAGCCGCGGCTTATAGATGTATATACATGTATAAATGATATCGTAAAGTCCGAGCGCGCGCGTGTGCGTTTGTCCGTGGATGTGCGCAAAAAATCGAGGGAATAATAGTACACAGAGGAGCCGATTTTACAGCCGCGCGGGCATAAAGGGGATTATTGTGCGCGTCTCGTCCTTTTTTCGATCCGAGGCGTACGGGTATGTAAGCGCGAGAATCTTCCTTTTTTTTTTCCTGTTTGCGAGCGGAGGCGGAGGGGGAGGTAAGCGGGAGAATCGTCCTTTTTTTTTTTTTTTCGACTCGACGATTTTTGTATTTTCATCGACGCGACTGGCGATAAACGATGCGGCTACCTACAGTTGGAAAGGTCCGCGGCCTTTGATAGAGAAAATAATACTTCACGTTGAGGAGGACAAATAGGATGGGATGTTATTGGCTGCGTTCGTGGATTGAAAAATTTTATAGTAATTAGTGTATGTACACCATTCGTTTTGCGCCGTATATTTTGTGGGCGCAGGGATAGGTCCCAACGGAGCTGGTGATACTGTCGTCGCGAGGACGTATAAGAACTGTCATGAGGAAGTCATGCTTATTATTCTCAAAATGAACCGAGAACTACAATGAATCGAGATATGAATTATTTACCTGTAAACAATTGCTTCATGGAAAGAACACGACCTTACAACATGTCTATGCAATAGGTTGTAGACATCTTTGAGAGCAAATAGCTTTGTTTGATGTGCATATTTTTAAGATAGTAAATTAAGAATAAATCATTGTGTATTTTTTAAAAAATATTTCCACTGTAAGCTCAAACTGAAACTTAAATTGAAACTATTTAAGTGACAGAGTTAGACTCTTATGATTCTTTGAAATATTTTTGACTGGTAATTTACCTGATAATTACTGCTAACCTCAATACCAACTCGTAAGACATTTAATAATTAAAGCTTATTTATATTACAATTTACTATTTTACGATCAGTTTTCATAATTTATTCGCCATACAGAAACGTGTGTAAAGTGAATATTCTTGTTGGTTATATTATTTAGTTGGATCAACTCAATGAACATATTTATATCATGTAGTTTGATAGAAGAGGAACGAGCTTACATCGATCTATACTTTATATATTTAATGATAAATTAAACAATTTTACTTAGTACTTTGTTATTTGGAGAAATAACATTTCGACCGATTGCGTCAAAAAAGCTTTTCTCACGAAATTTGAAAGTCTGTAAACCTTGAAAGAAAATCATCAAACTGTTTCGCTCTCTCTTATGTCTTACTCACAGTTTTCTCTTAGTGCCTACTTCAAAAATTTTTTTTTTGTTGAATTCATTAATAAAACTTCAATAATTTGAATAATTTTTTCCAGTAACGGTGTGATTATTTCCTTAAACTCAACAGATCGATGAAAGAAACACAAACAACATCCGATCATGTACAAAAAGAATTTTAATAAGCGTATAATGGTTATTTTATTTTCCATCGCCGAACGGTGAAGCACAAAATTTGAAAATAATAACGGTTCAACTTTTTGAATAAAAAATAAGCTCAAAAGCCCCGGGCTTCACATTACACACCGCAAGAAAAAGAAGATTCGAAGAAACCCGGTAATAAATGAACCCAAAGCATTGGATTCCAATGAAGTAAAAGTCCCGTAAGAATACTTGAGACGCGTTGTTGTTGCATTGAAAACAGATTCTGTTATAAACGGCCCCCGAAAAAACCTTGATGTGGATATCCGTGTACGGATTACGCTGTCACTATGCGTAACGCACGAGAGTTTTAAGACTTCTTTTCGATACCCCCTCCCCATATTCCCTTACATATACATGTTGTCAATATGCAAATCGCGATAAAAGCCCATCACCGTTCAGACGGGTGCGATTTAATAAATAAATCGCACAGGGGTTGTGCGTGTCTCGCAAGTCTTGCGCCATCCGTTTCGTCGATAGGCGCTACTAATGCTCCGCATCAAAGTACCCGTCAATATGCATGGCGCATGTTAAAGCTATGCCTGGATATTTCCAGTGCTCATGAATCATTTTAAAGTTTGGACTTTGTTTTTAAGCTCGACTATTTGTACGGAGACACGAAAACGCATCGGTGACAATCAATCATTTTTCAGTTCTAATAAGTTCTGAGGCGGAAATGAGATCCTATAGAATAGTTTAATTAAGATTCTGGATAACAATTATTTTTATAGATTTAATGTGTATTAGTACCACTATGAAACTTTCAACTTCAAAATCTTATAAAAACAAAAATTATTCAAATTAATTTTAGTCCTTTCTATTTACCCCAAATAGTGGAAATCATAATGCGTATTTTATCTTTAAGATCAGCTTATTTGATAAGCACATGTAAAAATATTTAGTGCCATTAACAAATAGTTGGCATACCTATGTCCCATTTTAATCATAACTTTTAAGTTTTGCAAATGATTTAAAATGATGTGACATTTGCAGGTAGAGATTATTTGGAAGGTTTCGATGTCTTCTATCAAATAATCATTCTAAACAAATTTTTGTCTGATGCTGCGTACGGATCCAAAAGTTATATGGTTGATACACTGATAAAACTAAATTCAGTTGGATTATAATTATTATTAATTTTGTAATCAACCGTGACTTGGAAACAAACTGTTGTGCATCCGTTTAGAAATCAATAATGCTTCTGAGACTCTGCTCTCATCTTTATTGAAGTCTCCATTCCCATGATTATTTTACATTTAATTATCTTAATAATTAGAGTACTTGTCTTTAAGGTTTGAATGATATGTCCTAGTATTCACTTTAAAAAGTTATTACTGAAGATGTATGATGTATTTATAAGCATACCAATTTTAATAGCTTTGCCTACCCGAATTATGATTTAGAAGTATATCAGTAAAAACTCGATCTAATTAGCTTCAATACTTTTGAAATCCTTAATCCCAGAGTTTTGCTGCGTAACGACGAAAATCTAGTTGCCGAAAGCTGCATAACATCGATAGTATCGATACCAGCGGCAATGTAGCACAATTACGACAATTAGCCGAATCCCGCCATAGAACCCCGATCCCCATTGCAGTCGACTAATTGACAAACATTGACGCAGAGGCCATGTCAAAGGCCGAGGTAGGACGAAAATGGCCTTTGTTTGCCCGTGGACCGGTGCCCAGTGCCCGACCACCTGACCGCGTGAAGGGCTGCTCTCGCTGTGGTTCTATTCCCCTGAATGGGGGTAACCTTCCAGACCATTTGTTTGAAAGCTGGCCTCTGGGAAATTCGTCCTTACAAACAAAGCGACAGGTAGCCTAACGTTAGCCTGTATTCGGTATCACAGAGCAATATAATGTATTGTAAACGAAGGTTTCTCCAATGTTGAATTAACTCATTTCTCGATCAACTCATTGCTTCTGAAGTGTATCATCCATAAAATCCCCTTTTGCATATCCTCAAAACTATTTATATTTACAAGTGAAAACACCGTTCATAAAATACGATGCAGTGTACTACATTAAAGCTATTGCATTAAAGTAGGCCTGATCGGCTTATGCTTTCTCTCCCGTATGAGCATGTCAACTTTAAAATAGGCGAAATCGATTTCACGTGCAAAATATTCTAACTTTCTTGAGTTAATTTGTGCAGACTGTATTAAAGTTCATCGACTCGGTACTATCGTTTTCTCACTAGAAAGATACAAGTCAATAAATGTAAGTTAGATGGAACGTAACAAAGCACGAAGTAGCCGAGAAACGCGAGCTTCGACCGAAAATCATAACTGACAGAATGAGGTGCGCGCAAAAGAGAGCGCCGATCCAGCATAAAGCCTCTCTCTCTTTTTTTCAAGTTTTTTTCAAGCGCGCGAGAGGTGGAAGACGAATAAAAAAGGGGGCGAGTAAGTTTATAAGGAGCGAGAGATGGAACAAAAAGTCGGAGACGGAGACTCGACTCGGTAAGAGGAGACGGAGGAGGGGGGGAGAGTATCCCAAAGGGGAACGCGTGTAAGTGGCGATGCAAGACAATGTTGGCGGTGATTCTTTTGATCGAAGATAACGGCCGGGCTGTTTTTCTCCCTCTTCTCGGTTCCGCGGGGCTTTTGGGAACCTGCAGTTGTGCGTGCAGTATATAGTGCATCTCTCGCGGGAGTCAGGCAAGAGAATCGAGGAGACAAGTCGGGTAGAGATAGAGAGGAGGAGAGAGGTAATTGTGACCAGTTTCTCAGATTTCGAGCGCGTAATGAGAACGCGTATAAGCCTCTGGCTGCTTATTGGCGTCATTTCGCTAAGGAATCATCCTCTCGTTTTCAGCTCGCTGCTGTTTGCTTCTGGCCTCACCTCTAATGGGCCACCCTGCTCAAAAGCTCTAAGATCGCCATCTTTGGCGATTTCGCGTGTGTGTTTGTATGCGCTGGTTTCGGGTTCTGTTTTATTTGTACGGCGCTAAATGATTGTTATTTCTATCAGTCTGGGTCTTCTCACACACAAAGGGGGTCTTGTTAGATGGGGCTGGATGTGGTTTCGTAATTCTTGTTAGCCTACGTGGTACTAAATTTCTCGTAATGATCTTCGTTTCGAGAATTCGAAAAGTGAGTATAATGTCCAAAAGTTTTTCACAGTTTTAGATCGAGATACGAGATTGGGATTAGTTTACGCAAATGGCTGTACGAACATTTTAAAGCATCGGAAATTCGCAATGGTACTGGTGAAAGGTCCACAATGTGGTGGCTAAGTGCAAATAGAATCAATTCCGATGTCCACGTCTATTTTCTGGGATGGGGTCGAATTGCGTCCCGTAAGAGAACGCTAAAGGCTCCTATGGTCTAGTTGCGTCCCGGTCATTAAGTCGATGATTCATAATAATTTTCCCCATCAGACTTTATCGAGGCCTCGGACTAGCAATATAATGATATGATATAGTTCCACACGTTGAGATGATTTTTATGCTAGTAGCAGTACAAATAAAACTATGCTTAGTTTTTTGTCATTGAAAAGAATTAATTTTTCGTTGTTATTAGAGATCGGTTGTAAAGATTTGAGAGCCTGGTGAAATTTTAAAATGGATTTCGGAAAAGTGGTAAATTGCTTATGTCTGGCTGCACAGCTCTTCCGTGAAATTAATTCCAATATGCAAAACTCTTCTATTTAGTGTAACCTCATCAATGTCCTTATGATTATGTGGTGTGGATTCTTTAACAACGTCATTACTAATTGAGTTTTAAAAAACTTGAGCAACTCTCAACTGTGCATTTCCAACATTGAAGATAGTTCATCAAAAGTTTATGGAATCCGAAAGTATTACTTTCTATTTTTCACTCATGCAAAGATTTATCGTTATAATACTGCACAGAAAACTAGAAATCGAATAATTTGTTAAGGTGGCTGTACTAGACAATAATTATCAGTCATTTAAAGTTTGAATACAGCAAAGTAAGGTGGAAATCGACACATATACCAAATTAAATAAACCTGTTTACAATTTTCTTCGTACTATCAGTCTAAAGTTCCCATACATTTTGGTGTTATGTACACATTATTATACTGCTAGACCAAAGTCTGGATAATGTTTGACGGGGAATACTGTAACAACTTATCGACTTAGTGACCAGGACGTAACTCGACCATTAAATTAAAAGACTGGGACGCAACTCGACCATAATATAAAATGTCCGGGACGCAACTCAACCCTTTTTCTCCTTTGCGATTTTCTGACTATCGTGGATAGTAACTTTCATCCTTATCAGACGTTGCATCTTGTCCATAAATAATTTTGATCCAACCTTACAGTGAGCCATGAAAACAGTTCGCAAATTAAATGTTATCGAAGTGAAGGATTATTCAAGAGGCTTTCAATTCTTTAATTTGTCAAATGACGATCATTCATTTACACAGTACTTCATCAAATCTTATTAAGACTTTTTTATCAAACTAAATTTTCATTGCTGATTTTGGATGCACTGATTTCTTCTTTTCAAACATTTCTAGGTTTTTTCTAAAGAGTCCTCTAAATCGACGCCCTTTTTTTTCGACTAACAAAAACGAAACGAAACTGCCATAAATGCCCTTAACTGACGAGAAATATTTTCAACCTATACTCAAAAAATTTCTCCAACAATCAAAAAGAAAAAGGTCCGCTAACTGATAACCGCATCAAATTTCGGGGACCGTACAGCAATGCACCTCAAACGCGCATCGCACATGCACGTCCCGCGAAGCGCAAACCCGAGACTGCGGAATAGGTTCCCGAGTCGCTGAGAGAGGAGCGTTCCCCGCGTCATCGTCAAATTCGAGGAGATGAAAATAATTTGAGGTAATTCCATCTCGCGCATCGCAGAAAGGAGCATCGGACGGGAACACGAGAGCAGGGGCAAGCGCTCTTTGCGGTCGCTCGACCGCGGACTTGTATGCACTCGGGACGGGCACAATGCGCGAGCGAGTGTGTGCGCGGCGGAGGAGACACGGGAGAAGCGTGGCGAATTTCGCGTGTGTGCGAGCGGCTGATCTCGAGAACGGGAAGAAAGGAGGGAAAAAGGAAGAAAAATGACCAGAGGAGTAAGAAAGAGATTCAAGCTGTGAGGAGAAGGATGGGGAGGGGGATTAAGCTTCTCGGGAGAGGTTTGCGGGATGATGACAATGACGTGTCGCAATTCGCTCGTCGTTTGTTAGGGCGAATTATTCATTGGTACGGGGAATAGTGAGTGTGGTAGCGAGTTCGGGATAGGTACGAAAGTGTAGTCGACAGTAAAAAATAACGTTTTATCATCGATCTCGCGAGTTTCTTTGCTTTGTTTTTGGTGATTGTTACGTGGAATTATTCAGGTGTTGGGTGAAGTCCCACGATGCATTGTACGATATTAATTAAAGTCGACGAATTTTAGAAAAATATTCACCCGATGTTTAAGGTATTATAACTTCGGTTCTGCGGATTTCTTGACTCTTATTGCTCGCATCGTTTTAAAAATGTTGCAGCAATGTTTCCAGCACGATGTAATGTTTGCTTTGGTTTCATAACAGAAAGTTTCCGACGTAGCAGAAATTAAACTAAAAACCAAACTTAACCCAGTACGTCTACAAAGAAGGTAGTAGAAATGTTTCAGAATCGAAACAAATCAATACTTATTACCTTCTTAACGTTTCTATTATGAACGTTGTAGATACAAAATTAATTTTTTCAACGTCGTAGTAACGTTGCAAAGACTAAGTAGGGACACGGTTTGAAGCTTGATCACAGATACTATTTTTTACAAGCACTTGCGTGTATGTGTTCAAACGTTTTAGAAAAGTTTCATTATAAAAAGAAAGCAGAAATTTTATCGTGTTGGAAAGTTGTGACAAAGTTGTTGTAACCAAAGGAACCAACGTTTCTTTGTTAACCAATCGCAAATTCCATGTTGCTGCAACGTTCCTGAATTATGATGCGTCCAATAAAGGTTCCGTCCTGGAAGATGCCATATATTCTCCTGATAGTCCTGATTTCACTCGATCAGTGATATACATATATATATCTGATTGCAGTCAATGATCAAAATCAATTACACTAATTACTAAACAAGCCCATTACATCACCAAATTAAAACTTTTAACTACATAGTCTTCATTCCTGTCCTTCGCGTAAACAGGGCTATTGAGCAACATGTTTTTTTATATCCAAGAGGGCATATCCTTACATAATTCGGAATTTGGGCACATTGTCTGATTAGACTGTCGTCACTGACCCGCTAAAATTAATTTCCATGTTCACTGTGCTTCATTCAGAAATTCAGAATTAAATTTTCCTGGTTTGTCCATGTAGTTTGTTTGGAAGGTATAATTAAATAAAAACATCATACAATGTACATCAAAACTGCGACTGACAACATTGCGATACTAAATCACCTCGCTTATTTTTAGAGTAACGACGGGGTGCTAAAGGACGACACGAGCGAATCGTTTAAGCCTACTATTTAACATGATCAAAAACTGGGAAATCGCATCCGAATAATCACGTGATCGGAGCGCGGATAACAAACGAAAGCAAGCGCATCGGAAGAACCACGCACTCGCTGGAAAAGAGCGGAGGAAAAAAAAAAAGGAAAAAACCTCATGGCGCTCCTCGCTTTCCCGAACAAAAGCGCACGCACGTCCATACTCGCGCACTCGCGCGGCACTCGTGGCGTTTTGATATTGTAATTTAGCCGGTTATAAATTGGTTGTCACATTTTTTCCAGCCGCGCGGCTTCTAAGGTCGCGCTTGATGAATATACACTCGGAGTTCCGTTAGCGCACGCACGCGCGTCCGAGCTAGCGCATTATAGCCCAGGCTGATGCTGCTGCGCATAGCTCGTAAAAG
>JAPYYV010007115.1:0-13680 GCA_030522625.1 Copidosoma aretas | reverse complement strand
CATTGTGTATGCTGTCTGTTAGGTTAGGTACTTTTTGGCAATATGAGGTTGGCAACACTTCGCCTTACGTATATCAAGCCCCTCCGACGTCCTCTTAATAAACTTCTATTGATGATTTTTCAATAATGGCCATTTTTTGTAAATAATAAGTGGTTATTTAAAACACAAATATTTCAAAAACAGTACTGAATTTAAATTCCGTATTCTTGGGAAGTACATGTCAATAGAGATTCATTAATTTTAGTAATACGTGTGACAACGTATTTAAATATCTTCTTCAAATTAATGTATACTTATATTGAATACGTCTTTGTAATCTAAATAGTGATTAAAACACATTTCAATAGGCTGTCTTTTTTATTCATTTGTATGGAAATCACTGTCGTCACTTACATTTTGAGAGTAGGTTGAAAAATAGATAAAAACAGTATGATAATCAAAAATTTGGGTATTTATTGAACAACTATCATCACTATTATTAATAATGTTATAATGTATTAATAATTAAAAATATAACTAATTGAACATACATTTTTTTGAAAAACTTGAATTCTCATACATGAAACTTTAAAAAGTTTATAACAATAAATTCTTATCAAAAATCCCTAAAAAAACTTCTTTTGAAGCAGCAATTTGCGTTATACATATTAAGGTACCATTCATAAATAAAAAAAGTTAAATCGTATAAAATATTGTTACAATGATTCTAATAATTGTTTTCTCAGCTTATTTAAAACAAAATAATATTGTTGTTATGAGGTATGAAATAGCTGATGTTTTGGACAATCGTAGCTTATCGTTTATGCGTACTGTAAAAAAATAATTATTCATCAAATGTACATTATGCATATTTTTACTGAATTGATCTCTACTTATTAAACAGAAAATAATATATTAAACTTTTCTAACTTTTTAGCTAGCACAAACGCAGATGAATTAAAACTTTTAGATTTATTTTTCTTTGAATTTTCCCTTTTGTTCCCTTCACGTGGGTTGATGCTGAATATTACTCTGAAATGTATATTAAAGATTCAATATTAATAATAAAATTGTATACAAGTAGATAATTGTATGTGCAAGCCCTTTTTTGATGACTAGTATGTGAAGATGTTAATTTTTAAAATATTTACTATCAAAATAGTATAATCTAACCTTTGTAAAAATTCTAATGTTGAATGAACTTCGACTGGATATGCATAACCAAAAATATAGTAGATAAGGAACAGTAACTGGAATCCCTGCAGAATCGATTCAGATTCTATAATACTGTTTTTCCCAAAACAACAGCAATGGATGCATTCTCATCATACAAACTGAATCCTGAGTGTTAAAAAGTTTTATTTTGAATTTTTTTACATATTTTTTTAATGTTTTAGAAAGTTTCATAAAATAGTATTTCACTAACTCACCTCGAACTACAAGAAGAGGATGTTGAACGTCAACAACATTACTAGACGTCGAGTCATCGTTTAGGTGGGCCTAAAAATTGTACATAATTTATAAATCATTGTAAAATTTAACAATTGTTTTCATAATTTTTTACTTACATCAAGAATCATGAATACGTGCTTTTGATCTTCATTAAAATAACGTAGGAGCGAAGGAAGAATGACAATAGATTTCGGCAACTTGTTCTTATTTTGCTCAACAGCTTCTTTCATTTCAATGAAAATTTGCTTAAATATATCCTCTTTACCTTTTACATTATCCGGAGTCGCAAAATATCGACGGATGCCCTTATTTTTTTTCGATAAAGCTTCTTCCCATCGTTGATTTACATCAAAGCCTAGAAGATTTTGAGGCATGAGCTTGTAGGTGATCCACGTTCTTTAAGTAAGGCCAGTCTTTCAAAATAATTTCTACATTTCTTTTTAATGAATTGATGTTTGATCTTAGTAGGAAATATGTTTTTGCCATTAGATCATTAATCTCATCATTGTTGGTATTGTCAGCGATTTCATGAAGCTCTAAAAGCCTTTGGCGTTTGCATTCTTGCGACTAACACGTCTTACTGGACGGCATAACTGGTGCATATTCCACACACCCATATTCATCTTGATTTGCGATGCGTTTTTTTTCATTTTCTCTGTTATCTGCCTCCTCATTGTCTGAATCCTTTGAAAGACCCCGCTTTGATCCTCTACTGGCTCTTAATTCATAATGAACTGAATTATAAATTTGTAATTTCAGTGACTCATTCCCTTGACCAACAACATCGTCTCCGATTTTGTCTTGAAATGCAATAGGATATTTGGAGTATAAATTGTCAGCAAATTTTGTGACAGTCCGTCTAGTAGTGTCTTTTAGATCTTGAATCAAATATTCCGCAGACACACTTACAATTTTTAGTCGCTCGCTTGGATTTAAAACACTATTACTTTCAGTTTTCCAACGGAGACTATTCGCTAATTTAGGCCACATTAATTATAAATCAATGATGCTCACATCTGAAACAAAAGTATTGAAAATTATTGTATTGTACAGGTAATATAATTAGTACTTAACCGTGTAGTACATGAATATTTTTATTTTTACCATCTTTATACCCAGTAGATTCAACATCATTGTTTTTTTCATTGACATTCTCAGTAGATTCAGATGTTACAGTGCAATTGTCAATGCTGGCAAGATCAGCACCATCAGGGACAATAAGTAGTGTAAGTGGGGGCTTTTGCTGAGTTATACGCTGTTCCGCATAGTCAAGAGGTACCTCATCTTCATCGATTATCATTCGTTCCTCTTTATCTACAATCTGGACATAAAACCAATTTGTTTTAAAATTATTTTTGGAATTACTATTACAAGGAAAATAATTTTTCATACGGATTATGTACATTACATTTAAAAATAATTGTACATGAACAAAAACTTCATGTCATAAATATACTGTATAATAGTATTTTTCTGTTTAAAACGTGAACAGAATAATGGGATGCTAAAATGTTCAATTTCTACGTGAAATTATTATAATCCAAATTTAATTGTCAGTTAAAACCTTTTAGTAGCAATAATATTTAATATCTTATTCATTTTTTTCCATTTTTAACTGTAATTTAATTTTCGATTAAAAATGTTTTCGTAAGCGGGTGATACTTTAAGTACTATACTGTGTTTGGTATAACACAGTGCACGGAGAGAAGTTTGCACTGATTTAACCAGTGCCACCTATAGAATAGTTTTTCGACTTCCAACAGTTCTACAATTTCGAATGCCTGGCATCGGTTTATCCGGTACTAATGTTTTGTTTTGATGCTATAGACCCTGAAAATCCCGTGCCAGGTACTGGAAATTTTCGTACTGTTGGAAGAAGAAAAAAGATTATATAGGTGGCGCTGGTTAAATCGGTGAAAACTTGTCTCCGTGTATGAAGTACATTGAACTTAAAGGAAAATTTTTTTCAAGTAAACATATAAAAAAATTTTATCATTTCATTTTTTTCATCGTTAATTTGTTATTAATTATATTACGATTAAGAAAAACGTCAATACATGCTGACTGCACACGTTTTACGATAATCATACTTGTACTGCACAAATGTACTCTTAAAAGTACACTACTCTAGTTTGATGTTAAATCATATACTACTACTATAATACACAGGATTTATATATTTACGAAAATGGCTTTGTGTACGAAAATCGAAACGGTTTTTTTTGATTGAAATATATTTTTAGTAATTAACTGACACAAAATTCTTTTGTATAAATAAAAAAATAAAATTAAATGTTTTATGAAAAGTTAACAATACTTTTACTCACCTTCAACTTCACGTTCGGCAAGGATAATTTAGATTTGGCAGTCTCTAAAACATCTTTGACTGCTTTTGCGCTTATTAAATAACTTTTTTCATTAATTCCAGGAATCGATATTCTAAATAGAGGCATCTTGCTACTTGATTATTAATGATCTACAGTACGTGATATACAACGTTTCTTTAAATGAGCTACTTATAATACAAAATTAATCTGAACATACGACATTATTGACAAAATTCATAACCCTTTATCATTTTAATTTGATAGTTACATGCAATATAAATAATAATGTGTACGCTGATTACGCGCAAGGCTGGCAACTTAAGTTTGTTGTATTGCAAATATATTCTGCTTAAGAACGGTTCTGTTGCCGCTTAAAAACTGTTTTAAAATAGATACAGGGTGCAAGATTAAAAAAACAAATTCTAATATTTCTTGTTATAGGTACATATAAGTATTATGTATACAAATATTAACACATACATCGCCTTAATCGCTATACACAGGTCGCAAGGCGAAACTACCATAAGGTTTTAAATAGCGAGATTTTCCAACGCTATAATCATTCATAGGCTTAAAATACGAAATTAAAGTTGATTCTATACACGTGTACCTTACTGTACTACTTAACTGATAGCTTCGCAAGTGAGGTTCAAACATGGCATTAATTACTTCGCACAAAAATATAACACGGTCATTGTCATCGATAAGGAAATTAATGATATTTCCAAAAATACAATTATATTCATATGCATCTTGGGATAATAATATGTATGAACCTTTTTTGTACTCGGTTCCTTTTATTACTATCTTTGTACACTCTCGTAGTAAACCCGTGATCTGCAATTTTTGTACTGCATGTTGAATTGGACTTGAATATATATTTGCATAAAAATCATTTGTTTCTTCGTAGTATATGTCTACTTACGTATTTGCACCAAGCCTTAAGTAACATTGAAATAGTTCATGCTTTACGGCCAAAGATTTTGCAGCGTTAACAAAGTTTTGTATGGATCTTATTACCCGACGAAAATAAGTGTGTTTAGATTCAAATCTTAAAGTCCACACTTTGATAAGAGGACCGTACTCTGATATTAATTCTGCATAATGCATCATATAATGATGCTTGGCACGTAGTTTTATGTGGGGAAATAAACTTATTCTGAAATATATGTACAAATAAATGATGTGTTGGGTATACGCAACCATGGACACATGTATCTCCGAGGCAAGTACTAATTCAGTCATTTCCGTCAATAATAGTATCGCTTTCCAAACATAATGATTAACATCTTTTATGCGGTCATGAATAATTAATGGAAAAAGTCTTAAAAAATTCGAAATTTGCCAAGCCCCACCAGACAATTTCATAGCTTTTGGAGAAAAAGTGCACGGCTTGTCGCGTCTATCGTCTAGTGAATAGTTAAAACGGTCGATTCAGCTGTTTGAATCGTTGACTGTAAACCATTTTAATTTAATTAAGACGTTAACGTAAAGCTGCATATCAAAGGCAATGACGCCTTCAAGTACGTCATGACCAAGACATGGTGGAAGTCCTGGATTACATACATGGTAATAGTTTAGTTGATTAAAAATAGAATCAAATTTGAGGCCCTTGATGTTTGAATTGCACTTCTGTTTTAAGGCGTCCTTATATGACTGAATTGTTCTTCGCTCGTGCGTTTTGTACAGCTTAGTAACATCATCAAAATCTGCTCTTATTATTAAACAGTATCTGCAAAAATAATGAGATTTGCTAAAATTCTCAACGTAGCCTCCCAAGGCATGACTGCCTAGGTTGTCACCAGAAATGAAAACTATTGACCCTTTTATCAATTTATTTCCAATTTGAATCCCATGTTCTTCTAATATTTTTAAATCAGCTACATTTGGTCCGTATACTGCGTGATGATTAAACAATGACTCCGTGCACAAAGCTACAAGCTTGATATTATTTATATGCGAACGTGAATAATCGATATTTCCTAGAGTACAGTACACAGCAAGGACTTTATGTTTTTTCTTTGCGTGTGCAATTGGGTTCACTAGTTCGAAACTATCTTGGTATAATATTACTTGAAGACTATCTGGATTATTTTCAAAAAAATTATTACTTTTGAATAAACTTCCGTCCGTGAAATCTTTTTTGACTTCTTTACCAGATTCCTGTGAAGTTTGTTTCATATTTACACCATTTAATGACTTATCAGAGTAAAATGTTCTTAATGTATCTAAGATTGGAACATACTGAAAGCACTTATCATTTTTGCCGGTCGTAACGCTTAATGGAATCGATTTGGGTTGTATATAATTATAATTTTTTTTATAGTGTTTTTTTCTCACAAAATCTGTTTTTAGTCGATCGTTGCTCGTTAAAAGTGGGTCTGCAGTGAAAACTTTATTTACTACTTGATCAATCATCGCCTGCGTTAAGGTATTTTCTAATTCTTTGCATAGCCTCTGTTCTACAATTTGTTGATTATCTGTATGCAGGTTCATGAACTCTTTGATTATATATTGTAACGTCGATACTGGAATTAATAGTTCACACTCTAGCTTTAGGTACAGTTGAGCAACATCGTGAAGAAATAAGTCAGTTTCCGAATCAATTTCATCAATATTATGATCAATAATTACGTCAGCCGTACTATCTTCAACTTCCTCATTTAATTCGCACAACGATGAATCGGAATTACTTATATGGTTGACAGTCTCTTGCTGTTCATTAGTTTTAATTTCAATTACTCTATTTTTGTGATTTCTAGTTCAATGGCTAGAGAACGATTGGATATTTAAATAATTTTTCATACATCCAAGATGCGGACATGTTATCTCAGATTTATTTCTTATATGGTTTAAGTGTGTGATCTTATCTGAATAGTTACTAAGTACTTGTTGACAAATATCAACAGTACATACAAATCGCCCCTCCTTGCTAGTAGCACTAGCTTCCTTAGTTATGAATTTTTTTTAACACGCTTTTGATGATAACGCAGCAGGTGTATTTTCAAGTTTTTCAGTTTTCGAAATTCTTTTTTACATTTCTCATATCCACAATGAAAGCCGTGAGATAAATTTCGGTGAAACTGATAATGATTGACATGAGTGTTCCGATTCACTGTTTGAAAAGTGCAGAATCGACAATAAAACATTCTGAAAAATCTAAAAAAAGAATAATTAATAATCAGGAACGATTTCCGACCAATATTTTAAATAGAAAATGGACTTTCGCGATTGTTCGTGTGATTAAAAATCTCAACCAGAAAAAAAAGTGAAAGGGATGGATGTAATGATGAAGACGATGGTGAATAGTTAACCAGAAAAATTTAAATCAAGTCGGGATGGTATCATGCAGTTAAGATTATTCTATCTTTGGATTGACTGTTGACTATGACGTAGCTTACACTTGATTGGTCGCGGCCTTTAAAAGGGCGCTAATTTTAAATGCAGTATACAATATAGATAGTTTTACATTTTTCATTGAATAATAATTATAATTAATACAGCATTTAAATATTGTTTAGTGTAAAATTATTGACTTACTCTTATTATTATCTTGAAAAACTTGTGGGTCACATGGTAAAGCCTGCTTATTCGTCACGTAATTGGCAGAGACTGCTCAAGGGTGTGTGAATTTAATAATGTGATTTTAAAACATGACAGTAATTAACGAATGTTCAACTGTAAATAATTTAATAATAATTTAATAAATAAATAATAATAATAATGAATATTAATAATTATTTTTTGAAAACCGCTGCCAATAAATTAGCACAAAGCTTCCTGAAATAATAATCTTTTATTGTTATTTTATTTGATATTTTTGTCCTACTAATATCACTATTTCAAACTGAATTATAATTTTGTATCTTTAATTTAAAAAACATTTAAAAAAACATTCATAAAGTGCCAAGCTATATATTCCAAAACATTTTGAGAATAAAAAATAAGCAATTACAACATTATTTAGATGTTAACTTCAATTAGTACGTTGAGTCAGTATAAAAATAAAAATATAAAAAACTTTTAAAGCCCCCAATCATTAACATCTGCAAATGCGTACCTCATATATGTCTAATTTTGTTTAGAAAATCTTAGTACTACTTTATTAAAAACCGAATACAATAACGTACCAGGATGATTCCACATTAAAAATGCAGCTCCTGTTAGGCCGTAAAAGTGAATTTACAATTGTATTAATTTTTTTTTCATTAAAAAGATATCAAAAAGCCGCTTGTTCAAAATTAAAAAGTCGCAATGTAAGGTATAAAACTTAAATTATGGTCGAAACCTTGTACAAATAATAAAGTCTAAGCTTTAAGTGCTAGATAATCGAATTGTAACAGCAGAACAAAAATATGTAACTGGTTTTCGAGATTTATTTAGTATTCCGTTAATAAAAACGATCCAGAAAGTATCAGGATAATTTAAAATAAAAAATAGAGCTATTATAATGCTCTACAAAGTAAAGTTTGTTTTTAAATTAAATAAGAAATTTTTCATTTAAAAAATATAAAAAAAATGTTTTTTGAAAATTAAAAAATCGTCACAACTTTAACAAGATATTTAACTTAAATGTTTTTTTTTGAGACCATGTACAACTTTGAAAACCGAAAATTCAAGTCCTGGATCATCTAAATTTGTTAACAGGTTGGGAAATTATAACCAAGTTAAAAAAATAATATCAATTTGTTAATAAAAATGGAACAAAATATAGTATCAGGTTGACTACAAATGAAAAATAACGGTAGTATTAAACCCATAAAAAACGACCTTTAAGAAAGGTTTAAAAATGTTATGCCAGTTTGAGAATTATAATAATATATTATTTGTCTCCGAAAAACTTTTCTCAAAAATTAGTGAGATCCACAATTATTCCTTGCCAAGCTTGAAGATGATCAAATAATTGTTGCATTTTATAATTAAAATTTCTTTGTTTCAGTATACGCGAAATTTTGCAACAATAGTTTGAGCATCATCAAGCTTGGCTAGGAATAATTGTGGATCTCACTAATATTGTAGAAAAGTTGTTCGGAGAGAAGTAATATATTATTATAACCCTAAAACTGGCATAACATTTTTAAACCTTTTTTCGAGGTCGTTTTTTAAGGGATTTTACTCCTTTTTGAGGGTATTTAAAATTTATACTTTTTCAGCTATAAACTTTAACTATTACTTATTATTTTATTATTATTTTTCTTGTAGTCATGAGATAGATTAAAAACTTTTAAAAACTAAAAGGCCATTATTACTTATCCCGAAATTTAGTTATACTCTCTGATATATTTGCGCATTCAAATTTTTCGTGATTCCTCTTATCCAATAAAATTACTTGTAAATCATACACAGATTCTTTTAATTATATTGGAATCCGACCAACGGATGAGGAAGCCTCCTATCGAAGATTTATGGGGATTTTATTTCAGAGCCTCCTTTTGTCCAGGCTTCCAACGATTACCACCTTAGGTAAATTTATACGGGATATTAGGCGCTGACGGCGTTGTTACAAGCCCAAAGAAGTCTTTCAATTTTCTCTTTTGAATTTTGGCGCGCTTTCGTGACACATTTTAATTAAAGTCGTTTTTTTTTTTTATTTTCGATATCATCTATGATATAGCATGACTCTTTAAAAATCAATCCGCTTGATAAAAATTTTTGTCCATTCAGAGATTCGAACCCACGACCACCGTGATATCAACCGCATGCTTACTCCACTAGACCACCAAGCAATCGGAACCACCCGATTCAAATATAAGCTCTGTGTCTTAACTTACTTTTTTTGCAGCGGCGATAGGAATTTAAAAACAAAGACAAAAACGGTTGTCGCATCTAATCAACTGTCAGAATTCCAAGATATAATTGATTACTTACATCCATACACAAACACACATACACACACACACACACACACACACACACTCTCTCACACACACACACACACACACACACACACACACACACATACACACACACATCCTCTATGAGGAAGCAAAAAACGATATTACAACCGTAGTGAGGTATATAACTTTTTTACGCTGCTACAAATATAAAATAAAAAAGAACATTTCAAGCCGTTGATTATCAAAATCTGTCGAAGGGCATCTGGTATAGGTTTTATTTTTCAAGAAATACTCAGTGTTTCGTCAATAAAACTACAACTCAAAATTTGACTTGGCGTCACTTAATTTTTTTTTAATTGTATGTACGTTATAAATTAAGTAACACTTAATTGAATAATTTAAATAATTATAATTAGTTTTTATTAAACCCAATAAACCCAATAATTCGCCTAGGAGGAACAAGCGGATAACTCAAAATAGTGCTAAGAAAGGGGATAACTCAAAACAGCGCTAAGAAAGAGGATAACTCAGATTAACGCTAAGAAAGGGGATAACTCTTTATTAGAAGAAAAAAGGGGACCTTGGGAACTTTTGGTCAAAAACCGGATGACTCGGATTTTTGGCAAGAACCGGATAACTCGAATTTTGGGCAAAAAACGGATAACTCGGAGTCTAATTAAGAGATAAATAACTTACATTTAAGCAAGGTTTTATTATAACGTTTAATAATTTATTTATATTTTTATAAAATTTTGTAAAGAAGTTCAGTGCTAATAGATCCAAAAAAACTTTATCAGTCACGTGAGATCATAAAAGCATTAATATTTTCGGAACTTTGAGTTGTATTCTTCGTCAATGGCATCAACATATATTTGAAAATTGTTATGATTGATGTGTTTACCAATAATAACATTGCATTTCATGCAGCTATGCATATATTGGTAATATATATTTACACCGCCCCACAGCGTGGATAAGAGATACTGATAAAGTTTTTTTGGATCTATTAGCACTGAATTTGTTTAAAAAAATATACAAAGTTATAAATAAATTATTTAATGTTATAATAAAACCTTGCTTGAATCGAAGTTTTTTTTTTATTAATTAGACTTCGAGTTATCCGCTTTTTGCCTAAAATCCGAGTTATCCGGTTCTTGCCCAAAATCCGAGTTATCCGGTTTTTGCCAAAAAATTTACAAGGTCACTTTTTCCTTCTAATAAACAGTTATCCCCTTTCTTAGCGCTAATCTGAGTTATCCCCTTTTTTAGCGCTATTTTGAGTTATCCGCATGTTCCTCTCAGGCGACGAATTATTGAAATTCGTGTGGAAGTTACACTTTTTTCTTTGATTATAAATTCATCGGCCGCGCCTAGCACGTACGAGCTTTTTCTTTTATGTAAATTCAGCCGCTTGTTAAATAAAATTTTTTGTTTTTTTTTAGGCATATCCCCGAGACTGGGCTCCTTTTGTACGCAAAATTAACTTTCTACGTGGAAAACACCGTGTATACGGGTTTGAATTTGTATGACACCCTTTTTTCGATTTTTAATGCAATTAATTTATGTATGTATATTATATATCATAGCAAAATAATAATTGCACGTAAATCACAGGAAAGGGTGTCACAAGGTCTGAAACCCGTGTTCACGATTTTTCTCACGTAGTACACAAAATCGCGAATAAAATAAGCCCGATCTCGAGGGTGTCCTCAAAAAAAATTTTATTCAAAACCTGGAGTATAATTTGTGATTTTTTTTGTAAATTTCCTCATACAAATCAATGTAACAAAGTAAAAGCTTTATTTATTGCATAAATAGTTGTATTCCTTCAAAAGCTACAACTTTTCTCGACTACATGGAGGCCATAATCGCAAAATTCAAGAGTTACAGCAAAAAAAGTGTTTTTTCAAATATTTTCTGTTTCCTTTAATTTTCGAAGTATACCATGATTTAATACTGAATAATGAACTTCAAAGTGAAAACAAAAAACAATAATGTAGGCTAATTTGCCGTCTGGCGCTGTTTGACGCCTTTTCCAGTAAATGTAAAATTGAGATATAAAGGGGGAGGATCGATAAGACCAGTTTCCGACCCAATGTATTTGTGTATTTATTAATAAATGTCAAAATTTTTTTTTAATTTACCACTGATACCCACACGATTCCACCTTAAACGTAATATTCGTCGCCCTTGGAGAAAATTAAAAAATATTTGACACGTATTTTTTCTTTTTTTAGATAAATAAAATCTGTCAGAAACAGAGCATATTAAATTTCTGCAGTGGGGATTTATTGCGTCATTAGGACACAACCTTTTTATATTTATTAGATTGTTCAACATTACTTATGGAATTTTAAATGCTCTTTCTCCGTCTGTTTTAGTTAAAAAAAAAAATGGGTCGCGGGACCCATGAAATAAGCGGGATTTCAATGAGGTTTTGATAAAGTATCTCATTTCTTAAATTTATAATTTTTTTGAATATGTTTTTAAAAAAAAAATTGTATGAATTTTCATTCATTATTACATTTAGTCATTTATACCGAAGACACGTGTAAGCTTTAGGTTTTGTGGACCATAATTTGTATTACCGCATTATTACTTTATGGTTAGTTTTTAATTGTAATAAAATAGTTGTAGAATTTAAACTTCGCGGTTCTTAAATTAAGATCTGGCTAGTGTGCTCTTTTTAAATATGTAGAGATACTTTTATATTTTACTGGCTCATGATTCTTCGAACGTTCTACTTTAGCGAGAAAGTTTATCGTTTAATTGCAGTCCTACATTTTCGCGCCGTTCGGTAACGTCCCGATTACATATGTACAGTACTTTTGGAAATTTTGGAAATTTCTAACTTGTTCGTTCTATTTTATAATTTATTTTAAATGAATTAGTACTACTAATTTGGTGGAATGATCTTCACTCTTTATTGATAAACGAAATAGCTGTAACGGTAAAACTCGTTCATCAATAAAGAGTGAAAATTATTTCACCAAATTAGTATTACTAATTTATTTAATATAAATATGAATCTTCATCAAATATCGACCAACAATATTAACTGTATAATTTATTGTCTAATTTTACTTTCAAATTTTTGCTCCGTTCGGTGACGTCACCCGATTTGTAATAATTTTTTTTGTGTGATCGAATATGGACGAGAAATTATTATCTTCTAATTATCAAGAACCGATTGTATTTTATATCTAACAAAAAAAATTTGGTCTATCAGAAGATTTGAATCACGGTCCTCCACGTGTCAATCAGATGCCTTGTCCGCTGCTCTACAGCATCGCTCTGTCCTCGTTGCATAAATGCGGTACATATGGTTGAGAGAGAGTGCGCGCCTGCTATACGCATATTACGCCCTTGTCCTGGTAGGGTGGTGCGAACAGGAACGGAGGGGGCAAGAAAAAATGACGCTGTCTCCTATTTTTGTCGAGCGAGGGCCCAACAAAAGAAGCTTCGCTTTAAAAAAAAAAAAAAAAAAAAAGCGTCTATCTTTTGATAATTTACCTGACAAACCTCATACAGTTTTGTATATACAAGATCCTAAGTGTCATTAAAGCTACCATGCAGTTCTGGTACCTGATCCGTACCTATACATGTCAAAGTGTCGAAATAAACAAATTTTCCTCTTACAATTAACATAGAATATTTTATACGTCATACAGCTTAACACTTCCGGATTTAAAAAAAATGACCTATTGGATTGTATCTGTTAATTGACAGCAAGCGTACACTTTAGTCATGAGAAGAGATAAAAAATAAATAATAATTTCAATCGTCCAAACTGCTACTATTTTCAATAAAATTCACTAAAATGATACGAGGCAAAAGCTCTTATCCATTTTAAAATCACTTATCTCGTATTATACTGTCTAAATAAATGTTAATTCAAGTATTCAAATAATAGATGTTGCGTAAAAGCTAACAGATTAATGTAAAGTTACTAGTTACTAAAATTAGCTCATTACTATTTTTTTTTATTTATTGTGTACTTCCTACCCGTACACCAGTTACAACTGATTTTTACGGGCACCCTCTACCACCTCTGTGTGGAGGGTGTTGATCCTAAACCCCAACTA